>NDXB01015095.1:17387-30016 GCA_002631895.1 Agapornis roseicollis | reverse complement strand
TTTTTTTTTTTTTTTTTTTTTGGGGGGGGGTGGGTGTTTGGTTTTGGTTGTTTTTTTCTTCAGGAAAAGCATTAGAGGGACAGCCTCTTTTCAAATTCTCACCATCTACAGTAGTAGTATCTAAGGAAGGCTGAGCCAGAGGGCAAAGTAATCACTTTCAGGAAAACACTAAGTAGAATGTTACATTTCAGGGCATGTACCCTGCATTATTTACACCTGTCTCTCCAAACCTGATAAAATGCATGGCAGAACTCAAAGTCTTTCTGAAAATGAGAATGTAATTGCCAACTGAAATTGAGACTAGGTCATATTAGTGGGGAGATTGTGGCATACACTGACATATCAAATATATACTATATTCTTGCAAACATATAACTTCCGAATTTTTTTCAGCATTTCTCAGAAAAATATATCTCCGTACAGGTTTTTGGCTTATGATTATTTCTCTTGAGTCCCTGTTGTTTGTGAAATGCTTAGCCTGAGTGAGTGCTAAATAGAGTTTTGTTGTTAATAAATTCAGATAGAAATGTTGGGCCTGTGTAGTATCTCACAAGGAGTGATCTTGGACTTTCCCACCATGGGACAAGGTGAAGAAGGATCTGGATCATGACCTCTGGCTACTTGCTGGGTTTTGGCAGATTGATTTGCATTGTATCCCTATCTCCTTTTTGGTGCTTGGGCTGGAGAACTGATTTGATTTGTTGAAATCTAGAAATGAGGACATCTTGAGAAACACTGCCTGGCTGAGATGAGCCTGCACTTTCTGGAAAGCATTGTGCTTTAACATGCAGAATAGTCTTTTTACCTTGATTATTTAAAAAAAAAATAAACGTCACCTTCAGTGTTGTGACTGCTAATAATCCCATTGCTCCACATTCTCTGGCCTCTTCCCTCTGCTTCCAAGCAGCTGGTTTCCTTCTCCTACTAGTTGTGTGTGCACTTAACACTAACAGCTATCTGGTTCTTGTATTCTAGCACAGTTTCTTGACAGAGGGTCTGCTACATCTGTGCATGACTACAATTATCATTTATAAGATCTTTTTTTTCAATCTTTGTGCAGTGTTCACTGCATTATTTTGGCAGCGTGATCTGACACTTCTCTGCCTCAACTGAAAATGCTTTTGTATTGCTGTGCTTGGAGTTCCCCCAAAAAGGAATTGGAGGTGAACCTGTGTGCACTGCCTCCTATTGCTAGAGCCACCAGCTTGGTAAAGATACAGACAGTCAATAGTGCACAGGGCTTCATGAATTGTCTTTTTAAAGAAGCTATAATTACCTTCCCTGAGAAAAAGCGTATTTCCACTGGCAATCTGGAAGACAAAATGTTAGCTTCACAGAAAAGTTTCCTGTCTTAAAAACTAAGAAAGGACTGTAAAGACTACCTGTAAACTTACAGGGATTGAACTTTAATGTTCAGAAACAAGGTTTTCTTTTGGTTTGGTTTGTTTTTTTTTGTTTTTTTTTTTTTCAGGTGACTTATAATTCCCGAATTTCTCTATGGTTACGAAAATACAGCAAGAATTATTTTAAGATTCAACCAAGTTTGAACTCAACTTGGTTGAACCAAGTTGAATCCAAGTTTAGACTTGCAAAAATTCAGGGCTTTATCATGCTATTGATTTATTTTATATTCTTTTAATTAATACACTCCTCTCCACCCCCAAACTCTTGGCTGATTATGTTCTATTTGAAAATTGATGATATAGAAACACCTGGAATTCCTAAATCCCCAGGATGAGATATTCAATTATTCAAATACGCTATTGTTGATTTGTGTAACAGTAGATTTTCCTGTATGGTTTTAGGCAATATTAGATAAAATACAGACAACAATGGATGGTGTGAGCAGGAGCAAAAGCTAAATATTTTCTGTTTATAAGTAGTTGTTAGTTTTTCTACTTCTCCACAATTAAAGTAGTTGCCTCATGCACAAAGAGATGTCTACCTGTAGAATGAAACCAGAAGTATTCATTAAATCACAGAAATAATTATGAGACTAAAATAAAATTCAAAATATATGTTAGGCTCTTGTTTGCTTTAGCTTGTGGAGTGAAACCTTTGCAATGTGTCCTTGGTTGTTAATAGGAATAAGGTCTGTAATGCCATTGGGGATTACACTCATTAGTCACCCAAGCTTGGTCTCCTTTTTTCCTTACGTGAGCACCTTACTTTTTGTTGCTATACTTCTTGGGTGCAGAGTTATCTTCCTTTCCCATTCCTTTTTTCAGGCAGGGATTTTAAGGGGTGTTTTGGAGTGTCTTTTATACTGACATGTACTGAAATGTAATCAACGATCATGTTACGTTGCATCATAAATCTTAGATTACAATACAGTTAATTCATTGAAATTACTAATGTCTACACTCGGAATTAGATGATAAAGCAGAATTAATGCGTCATTACACTATAGCATCCCAATCAGAATTACCTCCTTTAAAGAGAGATCCAGGATAACTATCTCTGTAATTTAATGTGTTCCTGCCTGCTTAATAGCTATAAAATTAGCCACTTTCCTGGTGTAATTGCTTAGCAGTATTTAAGAATGCTCTGTGCTATCACCTGGTGTGGATCTTTGGGAGAGTTACAATAGGAAGAAAAACAGAAAATGAGTTGTGGTTTAAGCATGACAAATGCAAGTATGTAATATCTAACATGTGGTTTCCAGTCTTAAAACTATTAAAGCAAAGCTCCAGAAATATTAATGCGAAATACACAATGCTGTAAAGAAGCATGGACTTTCTCTTCCTCTCATTTTTCTCCTTTCTATAATCTCTGATGCTTGCTCTGCATTTTGCTTTTTTAGCATAGAGTTCTGTGTTAACCTTTCATTGATATGGGGGAAATATACTTGTTTGTGGACAGGTTTGAATGTGTTTGTTAGGGATTTTTCTTTGTTTGGTTTGTTTTGGGTTTTTTTTTTTTTTTAATNTGCCTTTTTAGTTGGTTTGGTTTTGGTTTATTTGTGATGTGTAGGTGTGTAGGGTGTTTGTTTTTTTTTTTTTTTTTTTTTTTTTTCTTTTTTTGTTTTATGTATTTTTTTTTTTTTTGTTTTTTTTGGGTTTTTTTTTTTTTTTAATAAGAAAAGGTATTGTTATAAATTGCTAAAAAAGGTATATTTTGAATTGTTTGCAGGCCTATCAGGAATTTTAATTGCTTGGTTTTATCAGGCATCCTCAGGTAAAACAATGTGTTCAGCAATCTTTACAAACAAGTATGGAGGTGTTAGCTTATGTTTAACAATACTGTTGAGCATATTACAATTTTCTTGGAAGCTAGACTGATTATTTTTTTTATTGATACACTGCTCTGGGCTTCAGTAAAATAACAGAAAATAACTCATGAAGAGTTGGGTATTTTATCTGTGCCCACCTTGATCTCCCCACACACCAAATCCAGATTCTTAATGTAAGCTGCTGAGATTCATGCTCCATTCCTGCATAGGAACTGGAGAGACACTAAAATTCCCTAGAAATGAAATCAAGAAAGAATGGGGTTGGTGCTTGCTTTGGAAATGCAGTGAGAACAAAGAGTATTCCTTCTATTGCCTTAGACATTTATTGTTCATCTAAAATACAGGGATTGGTGCTGCAGTACATCCTTATATAGGCATGCAACTGGCCTCTTCTGCTGGGATTGAGTTTAGTGTGTAGCTGTCAGAGCCTGTGTCTGGAATGAAGTAATTATGGTGCTTTTGGTTTTTTGTAAGGAGCGCAGCTTCTGAGTACTGCATCAATGTGAATTTTTGCTTTACAAATATTGAGAGATCACTACTATCTATATATATATATATTGATCTTTTTTTAGGTGTTGAAAACTGTATTAGTTTTTAGGATAATTATGATAATTTGCTAATACGACCTTTTTTTGTGATCAATTTTCACGTATGGATTTTATCACATTGGTTGTTATTGATTCCAAAGTGAAAGCAAAGATGCTGTTGCTTGTTGAGTATGGGTTGTCATCTTGAAGGTTGCTTTATGCTACAACGCATTTAATTGTATACTACAGTGAAGTGTTTATCTGTCCTTACATAGTCATTTTAGGCAGTAAATATTCCTTCTAGTCTGATAAATGCTGCTACTTCTGCATGATTTGTGTATCTTGCAAGATTCTCCGTCTCTGTTTTCAGTGACTGCATAGCAGCACTTTGCTGATAATTTTGTCATTTTTGTCCTGGTTCTTTCAATTTTGAGTCACAATCTCTGTTAATGCACTTGTAGATTATTTTCTCAGCAGGCTGACTATTTTCTTTTTTTTTTTGAATGTAAAATATATTATGTTTTCCCATAAATAAGACTCTTATTCCTTGGTATTTTGTTGACCACTTTGAGGTAGACTCAATTATTTTGTTTGTTTGTTTGTTTTTAATAGTTTCATATATTAAAGGTCTAATCCTGCTCCCAGTGATGCTTAAATACATTTTTCCTTTCACTATAATGGCAGTATAAACCTTAAGTATTCAGTATTTATACTGTTAGAATGTGTGGTATTTTCACATAGTCCTAAATGCAGGTAATATTTAAGAGGAGGATTATTCATTTGCTATAGATGCCTAAGGCATTAAGGTATAAAACCAAGAGGAAGAGGAAATCTGTCAGGGAAACCAGAGGACGATTGCAGTATGGAGAGAGAACCAAGGCAACAAAAGGCCAGACCACCCCCTCAATGATTTCTGCTCTTTTGTTCACTGTGGAGGACTTTGAGGACACTTGCTGTTCCAGAAGCTTTTTCTGTGAATGAATCCTTAAACAATGTGGAAATAAATGGTAAATCTTCTCATAGAGATGTCACTGGTAGACAGAGTACCCCAGTGGCCTGTGGTGGGACATGTGTTGTTAAAGGTGTCCTCAGGTGGTCCAGAAAGGAGCAGGAGATGACAGGTTTCTCTAAGGATACTGTGTTTTTTAGTAGACTAAAGGTGAGGGGTGAATATGTAAAGCTGCATCAAAAAATTCAGTGCTCAGTGCCCAAGTGATAAAAAAAATGTAGGTGAAATACAGATAAGTACAACATGAGGTACATGGGTGTATGTGGGGGATAATGCTAGATTCTTGTTCTGAGATTAGCATTACGACTCAAGAGCAAAGTTTGAGGGTAAGAAAGATCAGCTGAATTCTCCATAATCTTCAAGAAAACAACCTACCCTGCTAGGGTTTAGGAAGAAGAATGAAAATAACACAGAAAACAGCATTATGATGCTGCATGATGGTGCTTTTTCATCTTAAAAATTACATGTAGTTCAGTCCCTCTCTTCATAAAGGTATAATAGAATTGGAAAAGGCTCATGAAAGAGCAGCATGAATGGACAAATGTAGCGAAT
Organism: Agapornis roseicollis; assembly: GCA_002631895.1. NCBI lineage: Eukaryota > Metazoa > Chordata > Aves > Psittaciformes > Psittacidae > Agapornis > Agapornis roseicollis. The sequence goes on along the minus strand of NDXB01015095.1, from coordinate 24,696 downwards.
AGGTTAAAAAAAAAAAAAAAGTGCCTGAAGATATCTAGGAAGCTGGGAGGTCAATGTATCTTCCTGGTCAGAATCTAGAGTAGGAACCAAATGAAACTCAAGGCCTCTGGATCAAAACAGAGAGAAGATGGTTCTTCATAAAGTTGTTAGTAAATCTCTGGAATACCATAAGATGCTGTAGATGGCAAAAGTTTAGAAGTGGAAAAAGAACTAGCATTGATGGGCAGTAATTTTTGTCCTTGGAGAGAAATGTGCTGGAAATGCAGCTTTGAAACACTAAAGGAGACCGTAGCTTAGATCTTAGTAATTACTGGAATACCTATCACAGAACAGGTGCTATAAGTGCTCTACTACAATTCAGATGGTACAATATACATACATTTTTTTCCTATAAGTAATAGAAGAAGTAAGGTTATTTCTGTACAAATGTTTTTTCTTTGGACACACTGTTAGCTTACAGTTTACAGATAAGTTTATTTACAGACTGTATTGCTTGATGATGGCTGCAGAGCAGTTATCGCCTATGTAATTAAGTTCTGCTAAATCTGAAATAGTCTCATATAGTTCCAATTTAATGGAGTGACATTAAGAAGAATTCTTACTTTTTCTGGTTTTGAAGCATGTTGTGTAATTTAGAGATGCTGAAAGTCTTGATTTCACTCCTTTTGATGGAGGACTTTGAGAAGCTCTTTATTAATTGACCTTTAAGGGGCATAACCTGGCTGAACAAACGTGACCATCAGCTGGTGCAAATAACTCTTGCACCACTAAAATTACCGGAGCTGCACTGATGTTCACCAGCAGATGATCTAATTAATATTTACAACCTAGTTGTTGTTGGTGAGGATTATTGATACTGCAGCTTTGCTCAGCTGCGAGGGAAAGCATGTAGAGGATTTAAGATGCAACTCTTGGTAGTTTTGTTTTCATATGTTCTGTGACCTTTCAGTAGTGAAGAGTTAATTGAAATGTCAACATCTGCCCTCATAAGATATTCTGATGTAGGAACAGCCAGACCTGCTCACCTACCAGCTCATAGGTGTTTCCTATTAATAGCAGATCTTAGCTGTTGGAAGGTAGGTTGGCTTCTTGAAGGGGAGCCCAAAGAATAGAAAAGAAGAACCTACCCATTAAATGATTTTCGAAAATTCCTGGGAAGGTAGAGTTGGATGCACAGGTTGTTACACTATAAACTCGAGAATGAGATTTCAGACAGAATGTATGTTTAATCTCTACTTCAATTGTAAAAGGGAATATGGTTTTGTTCTTGATGTCATGTGTTATTACCAAAGGTTGGGGATGCTTAGAATCATGGTTTGGCTTGGAAGGAACCTTTAAAGGTCATCTAGTCCAATCCCTCTGCAATAGTAAGGGACATCTTCAATTTACCTGTACACAGCTTTTTCTGGTGACTGTGAAAGCCAGAACTGCAAAACAATCTGTGTAAGAGCTCTTTTGATGTGAAACTAGACAGTGTGTCTCCTTGGCTCAGTGGCCACATCACAAACAGCAGATCAATTCTAAAATGAGCAGTTAACCTCTTAAAGGAAAAGTCAGGCAATCAACAGTGAATTACAGCTTGGAAGATACTGTCTGTATAACAATTTGGCATTTATAAATCATCTGGATTGCAGGATGTAGAGTTCTTCAGCCAGGATACATTTTTAGCTAAATCCTTCTCAATCAGTGATCTTGGTAATTAAATATATTTTGTTTTAAATACAGAGCCTCTGTTTGGCTCTGTCTTTTCCAGCAAATTATTAGAATATCTGTCTTCTCATGTGCTCTTTAGAAAGAGGGTCTGTACAGCTTGGTCTGCAGGGGATCCTTGATAAAAGTAACATCTGGAAGATGACATTGTTTCTTCTGATGTGTGCTCCATCATCTTTCTTGGGTGCAGAGATCACCTTCAGCATCTGATGGCATTGATTTTCTACCCAAACAGATATATAAATAAATATAATCATTAACCTTTTCTTTACTCTTAAAAGTGTCTAGGAAGGAAGGGAAACTGAGTCACATACAGTGGATCTACAGTATCTAAGATTTTAAGACCACTGCTAACATCCTGATGGCTTAACTATGACAGTCCCAATTCTCTTTACTTAGGTTTTGTACATTGAAAATCGTAAGTGCAATGATGTATTAGAACAGCTTAATTTAGTTTTCTCTATGCTGCTTTATTTTATAACAAGAACAAGTATGTAGATTTTTATGTTCTGTGTTACATTTCAGAAGTTTCCTAAGCAGTAGTTCACCTACGGAACAACTAAGATATGTACATATTTTGCGCTTTCTCTTTTCCAGAAACACTGTGTTTCTTCTACAGAATTTGAGTAGTGGCTGTACTTCACAAGGGGGGTATTGTTATGTCTGTCAAAGGCTCGGTTTCTGATACAAGTAGATTAGGTGCAAGCCTGTGCAACTCCTCATCTCTTACAAAGCTTGGAAAAGAGACAACTTCAGTGTATGACAGTTATCGCTAACATCACAAGACAGCAGCTATCACAGCAGTGGAAGCATCAGGCTTTCTATGAAGTCAAATTTCTATGAAGTCAAACCTTGGAGGCATATTTTGTCAGGTTGCTTTGTAACTGTTGTATGGGGAAAGCTGGAGTTTTCACAGGACAGAAATAAAGCAAATGAGTAATAAGATATGGGGAGAGAGCTGATTATTGGTTCTATTAAATTTGATCTGATTTTAGATTTTCAGGAAAAAGCTCTCTCAAACCTCTTGTATGCAGTTTTTTTCATTGCAACAATTTATAATAACTTGGAGAAAGGATGTAAGTATTGGAATCTGACACTATGATAAAAGACTTTTCATGAAAGTAAAGAAGTTGTTTTGGAATTATGGATATTTCCAAATAGTAACCATCATCATGGTTAGTGCCTTTGTATTTGCAGTGTGTGAGGGAGAGTTACACAGACTGTCAGCAGGCTTTCAGTGCATTAGCTGGGGACTCTTGCTTCTCATCCTTATACAAATAGATCCACCATACCTACCTTTGTTTATTGTGGGGTTTATTCTGATGTGTGCAGAATTATATTTTTTTTGCATCTGCAGACTCCTAGGCTGTGGTGAGATAAGGAAATGTGTGTGTTTTCTTTTATTTGTTTTTTTTTTTTTGTCCTGAAGATTTTTGTTTTTTCAGGGCTAATAAAAAAAAAAAAACAAACCTTTGCCTGGAGTCTCAGGATTCTTCTGCAGAAAACCCAAAACACAGCTTATCAATAGTGGTTCATCCCCTGCATAAGTGCAGAGTGAGAGGGTATATTCAATAATATATGTTTGCCCTTATGGTTTCAGCAGAACTTTTATGCCTTTATTGCATACTTACATGCACAAAAACTACAGCCTCCTTTGACCTTCTTTTGGGCAATTCATCAGTCTCTGTGGTGTTTGTATAATGTGCTGTGTGCCCAGTGACTTCAGTATTGAAGAAGAAAAATTATTATCACGGTTCTTTCACAAACTGGAGAGCTTTGTCACCTAACTCAAACCTGGGGATTCCTCCTGTTAATACCATACCAATGTTTCATTTTCTACTTAGTCTATTCCAAAATGTTTTTGATATGAAACACTTTTCCTTTGTTCAAGAATTTCATTTTTGGTTGCTGTTACCATATGCATAAACAGTTTCCTGATGTCAGCAAAGCACACTCTGCAGGTATCATGGTATCCCATAAAGTTCATGTGTATGCCTTGTACACAGCTTGCGTATCATCAAATTCCACCTATAACTTATTTAGAAAGAATAACCATCCTATTCAAACAGACTGATTGATGATGAAATGCATGTTCTGTAGGATTTGGTATCAGTAAAGGCAGCAATGTTTCACCTCCACATTTATCTCTTCCCAAGCATGATGGCAGCATGTTTAACGGTGTAGTCTGCCTGTACCATTGGAATCTAAATAGGTTTTCCATGCTCATTCTTTCATTTCACATTTATTCAGATTATTATTTTTCCCTAACCTCACACCTCCCTAGCTCAGCCAGCAGACTGAATGCCCCAAAGACTATTTTCCCATAATTAAGAATTCTGTTTTAGTTTAAAAAGAGGCTACTCAAATTTATTCTTCTGTTATAAAAATCTTTAGAGAAATATTGCAGTCTCAGCATGAGAATTGCTGAGTTCTGACCCTAGATCTCACATTGACTCAGAGATCTTAATTCTCTTCTTCCTTTCTCCACATTTAATGGTTTAAAAAATTGGTCCCCAAGGGAGAAGTTTCCCTGACCTCTCTCTTCTTATGATACAGTGCAAAAGTGAGGTGGCACCCTGGCCTTATATCACCATTGTTGCTGTTGTAGATTTCAATAAGTTTTTGACACAAAAAAGTTGAAAAAATTGAATAGACTGATTTCACTATGTGTTGTAATAAAAAATGGAGCTGTGTTTTTTATTAAGTAGGCCAAAAGGAAATTTTATCACCAAAACGAATAAGTAGTTTTCAGTACAATTTATCTCATTCCTTCTTTTCTCTTTTAGACCAATTATTTAATTATTTGTAAACCTACAACATCAGGTTTAGAGTATCATCAGGCTTAGTAAAGGACCTGAAGTTTTGAAAAGTGAACAGTGTGCAATGATAACTTCCAGTTTCATATTCTGTCCTCTGGTTTAGTGATTCAACAGGCTGACATATTCCTACTTCAAAGTGAAATATTGTTGATGGAAATCTAATGTGGAGGCAGGTGTTTTACAAAGAATGCCTTTGGAAAATGCAAACAATACCAAAACCACTGATAATGGTTTCTTCTACAAATATCGTAACTGAACTAGTATCTCTTTATATGAACCCTCTGTTAGCAGAATACTTGTGTTGACATGGAAACTACTGTAATGGCACATGGGTAATGTCTACACCATGGACATGTAATTCTGCCATGTGCCCTTCTGTCCTGATAGGGGCAAGACCTTGGTGCAAGACATTTCCCCTGCACTCCCTGGTTCCAATCAGAGGCCAGCATGGCAAGGGATAGCCCTGAGACCACTACAACAGTTACACAGGTCTGGATAGCTAGCGTCCTGTGTGAAAGGTGTCCCCTTTAGTGCAAATCCCCAGGCCTGTAGACAGAGCCTATAAATTCTTTCTCCTGTTTATTATGTGGAAGCTCACTGCTGATGACACCAAAAGTCACAACTTTTGTCACTTGCAGTTTGAAACTGCAGTGGAAGTTCATACAAATTAGTTGGGGAAAATAAAAACAGCAGGAGGAAGAATGCTGTGAACTAACATCCAAATGTTATAATACTTTGCTCCATGGCTGTGGTCAGAAGATGGTTCATGCTATCATCATATTGGGTGAGGAAGCAGCCCTTTGGAGTCCTTTGGAGCCCAGCAAGTTAAGGCTTTATTGAAAATGTAAGATTTGCATAATACTTGAAAAGAAAGAGAATAGTCTGACTTATGGAGTAAAAGCAAAAAAGGTTATAGAATTCTTCCTATTAAGAAATCCTCATTTGTTATCTGCAATATAATACCTCCATTAGAACTATGATAGTAAGAGAAAAGATGAATAAGGACAAATAAAGTTAAAAATAATCTAAATTATCATATAGATTCTGAGCTTGGGTGACTCCACTGATGAGAATGATGACCCACAACATGATTTGATTCTTCCACAGGCTGCCAGGGGTGAGCACCTGAACCGAGAAGCAAAAATCTTTGATCTACATGTATGTAATATGAAAAGATGGATTTAGAAAATTGAATCCACTGGACCTTCATGGGTTTTTACTGGCTTTTGAAGGATGTTTAAGTCATTATAAGAATATTCACATCCCCTGCCAGCTTAAATTGAAGGTCTGTGTAGCCTGTTACCCTCTCTTCGACACTGGCAGAGAAGAGTATAAGAATAGGGAAGCCATGTACTGATGATTATTTAAAATCCTGGATTATCTTCTGACAATTTGTGGTTTTGGCACTTGTGAACCAAAGATTGTCTCTTTACTCAAAGAACCTCAATGGGTTTTCCTTCCTTTAATTTGCAGGATACCTTTTTGAAGTTCTGCTAGTTTTTGATTAGCCTGTGGAGTTTTGCAGATTTCTTAATCCAAGTATAAAGAAGTATTTCCTGTGCTTTAAATCTGTGGTTGAAAAATGTAGTTTCATTGTGTAGTGTCTCATTCCCTAAAATGACAGTGAATGCTTCTGTTGGCAATTTTAAAATTGCCAGCATGTAACCTGTTGGTTAGCTTTTTTTCCATATGGAAAAGCTTGTCTATTCAGTTATTCCTCATATAAAATATATTCCATGCTTTGATCAGACTTGTTGCTTGCTTCTTAATCTTTCCAAATCCATGGTACTCTTTTTCAGATAGCTGTTTTGGAATTGCAAAAAGCATTTGAGGTGCAGGTGCACTGCAGATTGCTATGAGGAATCATAATGTTTTCTGTGTTCTCTGTTCCTTTTCTAATAACTGAGAGCACCCAATTTCCTTTTACAACCTTTGCAGAGCACTCTGCTCAAGTTCTCATGGACTGACATATTCTAACCTCATACCTCAGTCAGCTCAGAACCTGCCATTGTGTATGTAAATTTGGGATTACATTTCTTCATGTATGTGATATCACATTTAACTACAATGAATTTCATCTGCTATTTTTTCCCACGGTCATTCAATATTGCAGGCTTATGATGCTCCTCTTAATAAGCATTATCCTACTACCTGATATGCTACTGCTATCAGCAGACTGTGTTACTCACTTTAGTATTCATCCTCTTTTCAGATATGTTCAAAAACAACTATTGCACAGTGTGTGGTGACCTTCCACCATGTACTTCCCCCCTTCTAGTTCTTATTTTCCCTACAGTTCTTTATCCAGTTGGAAACAATAGTTCCATGCAACTCTTATTCTGTGAGGTTGGGGGTAAAACCATTGTAGTTGTGATGTTTTCCCATTTCCTGTGGTTACTTTTATGAAGTTTCATTCCTTACCCAGGTGCCATATAGTTCACCTTAAACATTGTATTAATTGCAACTTAAGCATACCCTTTTCTTCACCCAATCCCCTGCTTCTAGGCAGTGCCTTAACCTTCTAGGAAGTGTACAGGTAAAATATGGATCCCAGCACCATGGAAGGGTTCTGCCTTACACAAGCATTTTGCAATAGTTGTGGGTAACTGTGGTCTGCTTTTCTAGCATCTTATCATGACATAAAATACTTACCCTTTTGATAAAGGTCACAACAAAATTAAAAGATTAAGCTAAAAAGGATATGACCTGTCAAACTAGGGGTGTGTTTGAGATACATATTAAGTATCTGGGTTTGGGTTTCTGTTTTTTTTTTTTTTTTT
>NDXB01015095.1:2250-17302 GCA_002631895.1 Agapornis roseicollis | reverse complement strand
TTTTTTTAAATAAATATTAAATAACTGGGTTTTGGTTTTTTTTTTTTTTTTTTTTTTTTCCCTTCATGGAATCCTGGAATTTACTGTTGCTTTTAACTGACTAATATTAGAGACCTTCAGATAACATCATTATTCAATGCAGTAAACAACTTTCTTGTGGCAGTTTCTGGTACAGATTTGCAGAAGTGGACTGCGTAGTGGAAAATTGGATGAGCATGAACAGCAATGAACATGTCGTGATAACAGTCCCACTGTAAGTCCCTGTGTTTACGTTTTAGTATGCAGCAGAAGTCAGTTCTACTCTATGAATTATATTGAAATGTTCTTCATTGGAATTGAGCCTGCAGGCGAGTAAGTGAGGACTGCATACAAAACTTCTACCTATGCAATAAAACATAACTTTCTCTTATCACCAATGGCAACTGTTACCAGAACTGGAATTCATGGTCTGTTTGCCCTTGGAAGGACTGTGCATTAAAAAAGGAGATGGAGGAGGGAATCAATGACCAAGGCTTCCTTTGCAGCAGGGTATTCTGAAGAGGTGACAGTAGCAGATATTGCCATATTCTTGTGATCTGTGGTGAAGGACTTGGCAGGTGTTTTTAAACTACATAGTTTACAGCTCAGTGAAATGTGGAAGCTGTTATTGTTCATAGCTTTCAATTTTAGAAGAAATGAAGGCAGTGATGGAAAAGTCACATTGCAGTTTATCACATGAACTGCTTAAGCTGCCCAGGTAGAAATGGATCGCTTCAACTTCCCTTACTGGAATAGACTGGGGGTTAGGGGTGGGAGCAAGGATATGTAACAGGGACAGAACTGTAAAACAGAAGCATTTTTAAAAATCAAGCATATGCTGTTTCAAAGAAAATGGAAGAACCACTGTGTGGAAACACACATGGGACCTGTGCTTCAGGAGCTGAGGACCAGCAGTTGGAATGGCAGGAGAATTACCTGCCTCAGCCTTTGTGTCTCTGAAGTGAGTTGGGTTGAACACTATGAACTGGGCTTCAGAGTTAAGTTACCTGAAATGAAGGACTGTTGTATTTCTCCTTGCCCCAAGTTTGTAAACTAACAAATGTTGCCACAATGATGGAAACAGCATCAGATTCAGGTAGTGACTGTGAAGTCCCAGGTGATTACTGTTATACCAAAAAAAGAACATTTCATTTCAGGATTTCTGAGTGTTGGAAATAAATATATGTATCTGCTTACATTGCCCCATGTACTTTGATAGCATCAGCTCACACGCAAATCACTGGCTTCTCTAAAGATGGATTTTTCTGGGCAGGGAGCTGATCCTGCAAGTTTATTTTCAGATAAACTTCAAGTGATATGGAATAAGTAAAGAGATATCTTATGGAGGTTGATTTTTTTTTTTATTTTTATTTTTTTCTTTTTTTTAGTAATGGCATTTTTTCATGTACCATGTTCAAGGGAGAAAGGAAATTGTCAGAGAAAATGTATCCCTTTACAATGAATATTTAATATAGAAATACATCTATAATGCTAAGAAATAGCACTAAAAATTTCTACACTATCTTTACTTTTCAGAGTTGTGGAACAGTGTTTCTGGCCATTTACAGCTGGAACTCAGACTTACCAGGGAAGTTTTCTTGTCTGGTCATGATGTTTTCCAAATATTAAGTAGCTGTCGTACCCTATGATTTCTTTGCTCTGAATTACTCTAACTGCAAATATTTTCATAAGCAAGTACCCTGCCCTGTGCTTAACTCTTTGTTTTTTTAAAGGCTTAATGAAAATTACATTGACATTCTGGGTGCTTCCTGGCATGAGATGTTGATTTGAATAATTGTACTAATATCAGATAACTTTCCTTTGAAATATCAAGATTTCAAAAAGATGCTAATAAAACCAGAATGAAAACCTGGAAAAGTCAGTGCTGGGAAAGTGAGAAACAGATGGAAGACAGCCAAATAAACTGGAAGCCTCATTATTGCCCACTTTTATAGTTTTAGCAGAGGTCTTACACTATTTAGAGCTTCCTCTTAATGCTCCACTTCCTGGAATCCTGTGATTATCAGAAAAGTATATTTTCATTAAAAGCATGTCAGTACCTTATTGATTGAAAAATGAAATAAATCATAGAATCATAGTATGGTGTGGGGTTAGAAGGAACCCTAAATATCATCTAGTTCCTGTTTCCCTGCCACAGGCAGGGACACCTACCACTAGACCAGGCTGCTCAAAGCCCTGCACGACTTGCCCTTAGTGAAGCCATGTTGGCTGTCATCAATCACCTGCTTAATTTCATGTGCTTTAGCATAGTTTCCTGCTCCATGATCTTTCCAGGCACTGAGGTGAGACTGACTGGCCTGTAGTTCCCTGGGACTTCCTATTGTTCTTTTAGAAATTAATGTTATGTTTCCCCTTTTCTAGTCAGCAGGAACTTCACCAGACTGCCATGACTTTTCAAATATGATGGATATTGGCCATTTCATTCACAAGATTGCCTCAGGACCTGTGGATGCATTTTGTCAGGTCCCTTGGATTTGTGCACCTTCAGCTTCCTTAGATTTTCTCAAACTTTATCTTCTACAGCAGCTAGTTCTTTGATCTCTCAGTCTCTGCCTTTGCCTTGTGTGAGCTGGGCAGTGTAGCTGGAGCTGGTGCAAACCAGGGCAAAAAACGTCATACGTTGGCCTTCTTCTGGATAACCAGGTCTCCCGTTTCCTTCCAGAGGGCCCACATTTTCCCTTTTAACCCCAATGTACCTATAGAAGCTTTCCTTGTTGCTCTTGATGTCTCTGGCCAGCTTCACTTCTGACAAGGTTTTAGGTTTTCTAACGTGGTCCCTGGCTGCTCAGACAGTTTCTCTGCATTACTCCCAGGCTACCTATTCTTGCTTCCACTCGGGTTTCCTTTTTCTGCTGGAGTTTCTCCAGGAGCTCTTTGTTCATCCACACAGGCCTCCAGGTGTTGCTGCCTAACTTCCTCTTTGTCAGCATCTATTGTTCCTCAGCTTGGAGGAAAGTGATCCTTGAATATTAACCAACTTTCTTGGTCCTCTCTTCCCTTCAGAGCTTAATTCCATGGTTCTCTACTAAGCAGATTCCTCAAGAGGCCAAAGTCTGCTCTCTCAAGTCCAGGGTACTGAGCTTGCTGAACACCCTCCTGGCTGCCTCAAGGATCCTGAACTCCACCATTTCATAGTCACTGTAGCTAAGGCTGCCCTTGAGCTTCACATTCCCCACCAGTCCCTTCCTGTTGGTGAGAACAAGGTCAAATAGGAAAAAAATATTCTAATAATGCACAGCTAAATATTGAGAAGCTATGAACCAAATAATGTATTGCTTTTCAAAATATGACTTGAAAGATATCAGTGTTTACTTTTAAGTATCTTTCAGACTTATTTTGACCCCAAATTTTTGCTTAAAATGGTAGTTTTCTTTAAAATGCTCTTCTTTTCATTAGTTGAAGGCTTACATTAGCATTGGCATTAGCACTATAAATAGCTGAATATTCAGGAAAAGTCTACAGGCAGAAAGCATAAGCAAGTAAGGAGGACTCATATTATCACTGAGCATGTCCAAAGCACATGCACAGAAAGTAGGGAGTTTAATTACAAGCTCTGTGTTAGCTTGTTACAGGAAGAATATTGATGCTGTATCTCCAAAGTCCTTTGTTTCGTGCTTTTCCATGCTTGGAAGCCATGTCTGCTCCTAACTTAGGGAAGGAGGTCTTCATAAACTCCTTTTATTTCTAATTAAGATGACAATTTAAAGAAGGAGCAAAATTAATCATTCCCTGGAGCAACTGCAACTATGTCAACAACTGTCTCTCATGTCAAGAGGGACATTAGTTTCTCTTAGTGCAAACTCCACAGCTGCACAGTCCTGATTATCTGAGTGCTGATGAGGTTCATTAGGATGAAGGTGCTTATCTACAGTAGTTACCTGAGCTGCACTTCTGACTGACAGTGAAAATGATGCAAGACTAAGAGTTAGTCTTTTTTTTCCATATTACCTTCTACTGTCCTTTTCATAGTTCCTCGTGTAGATCATTCTTACTGTTTAAAGATTTTCTGAAGGTGCAAGGTAAAGGAAGGCACTTGCATATATTGGCACAGAGTATTTTGTCATAAATCATCCATTGTCTTCTTAAGTTATCCAACTACATTTCCATCAGAAAAGCTTTAAGCCCTGCTAGCTCAGAACATAAACAGCAGAAGGGTGTCAGTTTTAGTAGCAACCTCAAAGCTGTCAGAGTCCTAAAGGAGGTGGCTCTTGTCTCAAAGAAATGAGCTGGCAAAGCTTATGAGCTTCCTTAGTTTCTGTAGTGGGTGTTTTTAAATGCCAGGCCCTTTATGATTCCCATTTTACTCATTCCCCTGTTGATTTTATCAAACACTGACTCCAGTCCACATTATTGTTGTTAAGTCATTAGTTGGTTATGGCTTTAGTTAAAACCTTGATTTGATGAATAGTGCTCAATTTTAGTCAGTCTAGCATAACAATAACTTGGTTTAGTTTCTTCTTATGCACTTGCTTATTAACTTTCATCAAAATCAAAAAGCAAAATGCAGAAACTTGTTTTCTCTCAGAATCACAGGAACTAACTATGCTGGGGTCAGAGGGAATCCAATCTGACAGCTTCTGGCTTGTAATTTTTTCCCCTATCATATGGACCAGTTAATATATGACCAGCACATAATGTGGACAAAACACATGGAGGTGGAATATTTGAAATACAAACACATCATAAGGGGTTCAGTATATACAGATACATCTTGTATGAGAATAAATGATCATAATCCAAATGCTGGGAAGGAAAGGAAAACAATCTTGAGCAAATCTATTCCTTCATTCAACAGCATCCTAATATCTCTGAAGGGATAGAATGAGTGAATTTATTTTCCTTTGAGCACTCCTCCCTATGCTGTTGTTTCCCAGTGCAACAATTGCATCAATTATCACTGCAGCACAGGTGAAATAAACAGACTAGTGCAAACAAGTAAAGATGTACTGCAGACAGAAAGGAGATCTGAAGTCACAGATATTGTGCATGAAGTGGTTTCCTATTTTAAGAAGTGGGAATTGTTTGATTAAATGAATGAGGTCAGGGGCTAACTCTACAGATCTATACCTGCTTAACTTCTCGAACTCCCATCTGTTCAGAAAACTGCTATATAATTTTTCTAGAAACACATGACTGCTCTGTAGTATTCCAAGCTCTCCTTGAGTGGAATACAGCATTGTGACCTGTATAGCAGTAGGAATGTTTGGGGGTAATTCTGCCGTGCTATTATCTTGCAGTTGATAGTGAGCTTCACAAAAACCATCTCAGAGCATTTGTATGTACAGAGCTTTAAGGAGCTTCATCCAGGGTACTTCAACCTGTCCAGAGAATATGCATTGACCTTAGTGTTCTTTATTAAAACAGAATGGTTTTATGTAACAATTTAAGAGCCTGTCTGCTTCTTTCTGGGTTTCTCTAAACCTTGCTTAAGGGGCCCAGAGCCACAGGTGCGAAGAAAGATAAAAGGTTTCTCAGAATAAGCCTCTATGTTATTTACTTACGTTGTTGGGTTTACACTAGAGCCTATAATAGGCTGATTCAGAAGTCAGTGTTTATGGAAGTGAGGTATTATGGAGGAGAGGAAGGACCAGGCTGAAATTCAGAAGGGAAGGCTCTTGAATGTACGCCTGAGGAGTGATGCAATAAAAGGGAGCAGGAGCTGTAAATAGTAGCAGGAAGAACACAGTTATGTTCTCCATGTGTGTCTTGGTAGGGGGCAGTTATGAGGATGAGGAATACATCTGGCTGCTGTAAGGGGAGGTGAGGGTGAAGACACCTTTGTAGAAGTGAAAAGTCTGTGGGGAAAATCATGTTACTACTTCATTTCTTATTATTACAATGGTAAAGCTGAAAAGGCTGCCTGACCACAGAGCAAAACTACTGTCTCATGCAGATTTATACTGATGGGTGGTAACATTAACACATCCAGCTCTAACTAGACAAAAGAGTGCTCGATACCTTTGCTTTGAATCAGGGCAATCAATGAGGCAGCAACAAAGATAGAATGAAAACAAAGCATGCATTAAGCTATTAATCTGCAAAAAAGTGGGCAATCCTGGAATTTGTATGCTACTCAGAAAGACTTTATATAAAGTCTATGCAATTAGAAAAACTGAGGGAAATCTTTCTAGGACAGGGCAGGCTGTGTTCATGTGGTGCTGGAGCCCTAGAAGATATTAAGAGTGCTGCATGAAAACTCACTGCATACTAAGCATGCAGCATTGTTAAAGCAAAGATTTCATTACTATGCAGCAATTGTAGCGCCTAAAACTTTAACGGCATAATGATATTCCAGTGTTAAATATGACATTTTCCTTTTTCTTCACTGGCACAGTGTGTCTGACAGGGGAGGAAAAGGGAAGTCATATCTATTTTGGTACCAATTGCAAATGTTTTTCTTCTTTTTATTCTGAGTATGTCTATACAGCAAAATATGAGCTTTTATGTATATATATATATGTTTCAGGTGTCTCTTTTCAGGATCAACATTATCAATGCTATAAACTTTGCCATCACACATCAACTTGTTTGTTGATTAATGTTAGCCAAAAACTTTACAGTGGATAAGGTCTTTATCTTGTCATTTTATATTGTGAAACACTGCTTAGAGGAAACAGGAATGCAGATGAGGACATTGCAGCTCAGAAGAGAGATGTAATTAATGATTTTCCTAATGGCTGAGGTACTACATAGTAATTTGAGATATGTATGTTTTACACCTCTGTTTACAAGAAAATAAACAATATTGGGAAAACAGAAGGAACTATAAAATACTGGAGAAAATAAAATGTGAAAATACTTGAAAGGCTTAGAAATACACAAATTTATTGATGAGAACAGAATCATAAATGAAGTAGATAACCGAGCTGATGTACTGTTGATTATCACCTCTGAAAAATATTGTAAAACTTGAATATCTGACAGACCAGTAAAAGGCAAGTACTATAATAGTTTACAACAGGAATTTAAAAAAGAAAACAGAACAATCTCAGGAAGAAAATTAACCCTGATATTTGCTTACATAAATGCGATTACTCCTCTTAATTAAAATTTTTTATGGTACAAGAAAAATGTCCTGAATGTTTCAAAGGCCAAACTAGCATAAATTAGATCATTGGTTATAAAAAATAACTGGAATTAATGTACATGTTCTTATTAACGGAATTACCAAAATGCTTTTTAGAGAATATGTGTATGAACTTATATCATATGGAGTCAAAATGGTTTTATTAGTTGTACAAGAAATTCTGCTTTTAAAACTTTTAACAAGTAAAAACCTACAGGAATAAAACTACCTACAAGGACATGAACTTGCTGACTTTTTAAACATCTTTGAATTACTGCGTGACACCAAGATGAAATTAAATGAGATGATTGGTGTGGGGAGATATTGTTCATCTGTTTGATTTTTCTGTTTCAGATAAGGTGGGAAAGGCAGTAAAAAAAGATCCAGCTGGATCTGGGCACTTGTTCACTAGCACTGAATTGTATTTATGGGGCTAGAAGAGTTCCATATATGTTCAGGCTAACCTGTCTGTTTTCTTGTGTTATGGATGAATTATTCTGATTTAATGATGTGTGAGGATTTATTTGCATGTATGGCTTCTTGGGTTTTTTGCCTTTTTTTAAAAAAACCAAAAAACAAAACCAAACCAAAAGTTGGTTTGATTGTTTTGGTTTTTTAAAGGCAGCAGCCCTAGCTATTACAAACAGAGCTCCTTGCATTCTCTGCATTTGCTCTTGGCTGGCATTATTTTGCTGTAAGAAGTCAACATGACTTGGTTTGTAGCCTTTCATGCCTGTATACAATTCTGTACCACATGATTGAAGGTTTTCATCATATATCCTTGCAATGTTTTGATGGCTGGCCTCTAAATTACAAGCCATATTTTAACCAGGCTTAGAAAAGTACTTTGACCTGTTATCAAAATATTCATGAAATTTACCTATGACAGAATATCCAGTATGGCTTTATGCAGTAAACTGTGATAAGACATAAGGAGCATTATCTGAGATTGATCAGAAGTTGAAAGAAATGTTGATAGGTATATCAAAGAATTATGGAAACCGAAAAGGATAAAAGCAGTGCAGTAAAGTCTGTTTACTTGGAATTAGAATTAGAAATTCCAGCACTTTATATATAACAAACACTCTCTTTTAAATTTACTGCTATGAGATTGAATTATAATAAAAAATATTTCCAATTTTTTTTTTTTTTCTTCTGAATACTTGTATTTAACTAGTATACCAGGTATCTCTCCTTGTTCTGATACGGTAAACACTCCTGATGAGCTATTAAACGTCTCATTTCCCTTTCCACTTTTTTTCTATCTGTTGCCTGGTCAAAGTTGAGCTCAGTCATTAAGTGAGAGTCAATTTTCTTCACAGTAATGGTCAGTAATATTCTTTGTGTCTCTTGCCCTTTATCAGTTGTGAATTTTATAATTTTTGCCCTCTTATAAAGAAAATTGGTGTAGGGTTTCATTGTAGCACCAATAAACAAATACTCAAGCCACAGCTAATTGACTGTGACTACCACAATTATAAGCATGGCCAGTGGAATAAGACTGGTATCCCCCAAACAGAAAGTCCTCCTTCAGGATTCAGATGAAATACCATTTATTAGCTCTGTGAGTCGACCTCCAGAGGAAGGAATATCCTTGACCTTACTAAAGGCTTCCCTCTATTCATCAAGTAACATTAGGTGTCTATTGCCACCACATTGTGCCCTATGATGCTAATTTTAATTACCCTCTCCCTCTCTTCCTCCCTCCCTGTGAAGCTACTTTATCAGGATATACGTTGCTGTTTAAAATGGCAGAAATGCTTTTCCTGTTTGCATGTTCTGCAGTAGTTCTAATCAGCAGATTTTGTTGTTAATTTAGAAATACTTGTATTTCTAAATGTATTCATTACATTTTTCTGTACTGAGTAACAAAGCCGACAACAACAACTGGTGCTTCATGGAATATTTGATTTTAGTTTAATTACATATTTATTTCCTGTGTTGCAGAAAACAGACTTTACAGACTTGCTTCCTTGTGGTAATTCCTTGTGGATGAAGAACCACTAATATAAATGAAGGCTCAGTTTTGTAAATATCCATGTTTGGGTTCAGTGTAGTTGCTCAAATTCCTAATAATTTGGAAGAGCCAGATCTTCATGTATAAAGTGAGAATAGATACTTTATTTTTATCTCAGCAAAAGCACACTAGTCATCATTGTCTATGAAAATCACAGCTATGATTAAGTATTAATTATACTGCTGGAAGTAACTGCAGGTGATAAGAGGCTTGAAGTACTGGCTCTTCAGCAAAAACAATGTTTTATATATGACATATTTATTATAAAAAAGATTCTTCTAGGACAAAATCTTCAGAGAGAAACTACCAAGAAAAAAGGTTTCTTTACTTTGGTATATGTAAAGGAAATAGCCCTTTTTCACTTTTTTTTCATTTGTATGCTGATGTGCTGTTTCAGAAAGTGGTATTTTTATGATTCAGAAATCAGGTTGAATCAACTCTTCGCTAACATAATGTAACCATAGACAAACTCTGATTACTATATTGTGAAACTTCTCTTTTTAATTCAAATAGTTATTGAAAGGAAAAACCTGCAGAATGTCAGAATCTGGTAAAGCTATTGGAATTTACTGTGAAGTCATGCAGGATGTGATGAGTACATATGCTTTTGTTTGGTTGTGAGTGCTCCTGAACTATTTTTACTGGGATTATAACACATGGTGCATAACACTATGAACCTTTGCGGGCATGTTGTCATGTGTGGGTGTGCAGCTCTCCTGCTCCACTGGTTTCCTGAGTTCACCTGGGAGAATTAGTAGCTCCCAGTCAGGAAGCACCCAGCCATCATTCACATATGGTACTGCCAGGCGTATGTAAAGCACAGCTTGTGTAACGACCAATGGAAACGGTGTTCTAGGCACCATCATGGACTGTTTTCTCCTTGCCTGTCGCACACACAGTTATTGGGCTTCCCAGGAGACGAACGCCATTCTGTCAGGAGTGAAGCTTGTGTTGGGGTGGCACTGGGAGCGAGCTCCCCTCAGGCAACAATTCCTTGCTGCGCCTCTAGAAACAATCCCAGAGTGGAAATGAAAGTTCTGTCTTGCCTTTAAAACCAAAGGTGCATTGATATGGAGGACCTGGATCGTTGTTACTGTATCGCTGGGGTTTTTCTGATGCTTGTGTTAGATGAAAGCTAGACTGGGCTGTAGAGGAGAAAGGCATGAAGGTTGTCAGGGAAGGTCAGGCATGCACCCATTGATTTTTGAAAATAGGAGCTAATGCTTAAAGCACAGAAAAGTTCTGAAGAGACCAAACTGCTGTAAATCCAAGCTAAATTTAATCCATTGTTAGGATGCAAAGTATTTGAAGAACAGATAACTGAGAAACAAATTTCTGAGAGATTTGGCAGGTTTGCAGTTGAAAATCTTCAGTTTAACATTTTGCTTGATTTGCTAATAGACTGCTTTATTTGAACCATAAGTTACAAGCTTTTATGTATTCCTGGGGGAGTGGTGTGAGTTTTGCTTAAATATTTTCTTAGTTTTTATGTGACCAGCACTTGGTATCCTGGGGAGCTCTTAATGAAACAGATCCTGGTGACTTTTGTATGACCAATATTTCATTTCAAATTTAGAATATTGATTAAGCCAACAGGTTTGAAAGCACAAGTGTTTTAAGAAGGGGGGGACTAATTCATGTGCTACATCCAGGTAATCATACAAGTTGCTCTGAGCATTATTAATTTAGCTTTGAAGAATTCCCACTTTTGTTGATAGTTGTTTAAAAGGTAAAAGATTTTTTTTTATGTTTTTCTTTCCTTTTTTTTTTTTTTCCCCTTTTTTTCCTTAAAGGACTGAACAGTGCTTTTAATGTTGGCATTTGTGAGGATTTTAATGATCTCAAACCATGCAGTGTTCTTCAATTAGCTTTGATTATACTCATGTATAATTTATCATTGACAATAACTGGAAAATTAGTTTTCATCCAGGAAACAATTGGAGCTCACCATGTATTGACCTCCTGTACACCCATGTAATTTTAATGAAGACTGAACTGAATTTTATTAAGGATAAGGCCAGGGTGCTTGAGAACAGAAACTCTATCTTTTCTACCCCAAACTGTCTGTAAGAATGATGGTGATGAAACTTGACAATAATGATGGAAAATAACTATTTTCATTATTGTAAGATTTTATTTAAGAGTGGACATGCAGATGTTAATAGTAATAGAAATGTCTGGAGGCAGTCAGAATCATAGAAGAGAATCATAGAATAGTTAGGGTTGGAAAGGACCTTAAGATCATCAAGTTCCAAACCCCCTGCCATGGGCAGGGACACCTCGCACTAAACCGTGCCACCCAAGGCTTCATCCAACCTGGCCTCGAACACCCCCAGGGATGGAGCACTCACAACCTCCGTGGGCAACACATTCCAGTGCCTCACCACCCTAAAGGGAAAGGATTTCTTCCTTATATCCAATCTAAACCTCTCATGTTTAAGTTTGAACCCATTGCCCCTTGTCCTGTCACTACAGTCCCTAATGAAGAGCCCCTCCCCAGCATCCCCATAGGCCCCCTTCAGATACTGGAAGGTTGCTATCAGGTCACCATGCAGCCTTCTCTTCTCCAGGCTGAACAGCCCCAACTTTCCCAGCCTGTCTTCATATGGGAGATGCTCCGGTCCCCTGATCATCTTCGTGTCCCTCCCCTGGACTTGTTCCAACAGCTGCATGTCCTTTTTATGTTGAGGACACCAGAACTGCACACAATACTCCAGGTGAGGTCTCACAAGAGCAGAGTAGAGGGACAAGATCACCTCCTTCGACCTGCTGGTCACACTCCTTTTGATGCAGTTGGCTTTCTGGACTGCAAGCACACACTGCAGCCGGTTCATGTTCATGGCAGGGCTGCTCTGAATCTCCCCTTTGCCCAACCTGTAGCTGTGCCTGGGATTGCTCTGACCCAGGTGTAGGACCTTGCACTTGGCATGGTTCAACTTCATGAGGTTGACATCAGCCCACCTCACAAGCGTGTCAAGGTCCCTCTGGATGGCACCCCTTTCCTCCAGCATATCAACTGAACCACACAGCTTGGTGTCATCAGCAAACTTGCTGAGGGCACACTCAATCCCACTGTCCATGTCAGTGACAAAGATGTTGAAGAGGACCAGTCCCAACACCGATCCCTGAGGGATACCACTTGTTACTGGCCTCCAGCCAGACACTGAGCCATTTGAGTGCAGCCATCCAACCAGTTCTTTATCCACTGAGTGCTCCACCTATCAAATTGATGTCTCTCCAATTTAGAGACAAGGATGTCATGTGGGATAGTGTCGAACGCTTTGCACAAGTCCAGGTAGATGACATCAACTGCGCTACCCCTGTCCATCAGTTCTGTAGCCTCATCATAGAAGGCCACCAAATTGGTCAGGCAGGATTTCCCCTTAGTGAAGCCATGCTGGCTGTCACCAAGCACCTCATTGTTTTTCATGTGCCTTAGCATGCCTTCCAGGAGAATCTGCTCCAAGATGTTGTCAGGCACAGGGATGAGACTGACTGGTCTGTAATTCCCCAGGTCATCCATTTTCCCCTTCTTGAAAATGGGGTTTATATATACAGGTTTGCTTTTTCAGCCTTGCAACTGTCTTGTAATTTTACTTCAAATTGAAGGAGACCGCAAAATCCGTTGGAAAAAAGTTAGGTTACTTGCAGGATTAAAGTGAAGAGTAGCTGTGTACCAAAAAGGATCTTAAGTGTATCTTTGAAGACTGAGATGATTTCGTAAACTGTATTTTCAAAGTATTTTTCCCAGTCTGAGCTTTGGATATGACAACATAGCGATTTTGCTCTCTGAAATATCTATGACTGTTTTCTTTCTCATATTGAGCTGTGTATATGTGGAGTGTGGTGCTCTGGCTATCATCCTGCCATGAGTTTCCATGGGCATCAGAACTGAGATCATTGCACCCATTTTGCTTTGCGTCTTCTTTTCCTTGAAGTCCCAGGGTACTATGATGGAAATTCTTGATTAGCAAAATGCATCTACCCTGTGTTATAAGAATATTTGTATAACAGTGTCTATCAAAGAGCATTAGTTTCTGTGCTGATGAGGAAGGACAGCTAGAATGGCAAATGAAATAGAAAAGGACGGCATTTTCAAGGATAGTGTTTTCTCAGGGTCTTGATGCTTCGTGCAGCACATTTGTGGTCATTGAGGTAATTCACTATTGACACACTTTATGCAGAGATATACATAATGGAAGTCTATAAACAATTGCTTTTAGCTGTTGTTTGCATTCACTGTTTTATTGTAGTTACTCTTACTTTTGTTCTATTACCTAGTGAAACTTTGGACTCTTCTTTGAGTTTCACCTCAGTTTCTCTGGTTTTGTTAGCACTGTAGGGACTGATGTTCATCCCACTCTGAAGCTGGCATACTCAGTACCAAGAGGAAAGCCTTTCTTATGCATCTTGCTGTAAAGGTACAAACTGGTGCAGTTGTGCTGGTTTTTATTTGTTAAAACCCAGAACAAGGGATGTCACCAAGCTTAAACCTTTCATGTTAGTATAGTGCTCTGGGTGTACTTCTGTGCAGTGGGCAGGCAGGAGGCTGTTCCTGGACTAACTTTAGGTGAAGTACAGCAAAGGATGGTGGCAGTTCCTGGATCAGGTGCAGTGGCACAATATTTATTTCTGTCTACTGACTCTGGAAGGAAAAAAAAAAAACCCCACAAGTCAAATGTAGAAATAGAAAATTTGCAGATGGGGCTTTAGAAAGTGGCATGGTGCAAAGCTGTGCCACATGTTATCCTTAATTTGGAGCGATTGTGAATTTCAGACTATGTAGGCTTGAGTCCTTATTGAATTAAAATGAATACAATTTTGTGGTGGTATTCTTTCTAAGGAAATACAGGTGCCTTCAGTATATACTCTGATATACATTTACAAGAAAAGCACTTACATTTTCTTACTACTGCAGTATAAAGACAAATTTCCAATGTGCAGCAATTCCTTCCAAAACTGTATTCCAAAAATAATTTTCTTTGGGTGCTAGACTGCATTTCTTTAACAACAGTACAAATTCAGTGACTTTTAAGTATCTCAAAGTATAGATTTCCGAGGTTGGAAATCCTTTGGGGTTTTTTGCACACATGTAGATGCCTCAGGAACTTGTCTTTAGTATATCAGGTAAGTTACAAGAAGAAGCCTACAAAAGGAACTTGGCCAGATGTAAGATTTGTTTCCATCTTTGCAGTGCTATTTCAGGGAGAACCAGTGGAGGATTGACAGGGTGTTGAGGACCCTTCTGATTTCATATATCATGAATTTGGTACAAACATCTGTAGCATGTAAATGCCACAAACACCTGCGTAACAGTGGATTATGTCTGGGGCTCACTTCTTACTTCACCAGCCTGCCACTGCATTTAAGTCTGTGTGGTCTTTGTGGACAGTTGATTTCAGCTCTTGAAAATATATTTGCTTAATTAGGTGTCTTGTGTCAGCTTGGAAATATCTTCCTCCACTAACTTTCAGGAAAACAGTGATTATTATAGCACTTACTTTAGACAGCATCTTGCCTTGTTATTGGTTAATCTAACGTTTTCTCACTCCTAATCAATGTAAACATAAATGTCTTCTATAGAGGAGAAAGTTAGGATCCTGTTCCTTGTGTTTTAGAAAGTCTCACTAGAAAGAACGGAATTCAAGGGCAATGATCTCTGCAAGATCACATTTTTTCCTCCTTCTTGAAGGAGAAACCTTTTTCCTGTCAGTGTTCAAAAGGATTTTAGACAATGCCACTAATGACATGCTTACAGTTGGTCAGCTCTGAATTGGTCAGGCTGGATGTTCGTTGTAGTTCCTTTCCAGCTGAAGTAGCAGTAGCTTCCTTTTCTCTCAGTACCACTGGGATTGTTTTCTACTCCTATTGCAGGCAGTGCTGGGTTGTTGGGTTTATTTTTTTTTTGTTTGCTTGTTTTTGTTTTTTTT
>NDXB01015094.1:0-12895 GCA_002631895.1 Agapornis roseicollis | reverse complement strand
GCTTATGGCAGGGGGGTTGGAACTAGATGATCTTAAGGTACCTTCCAACCCTAACTATTCTATAATTCTATGGTTATCCAGTCTTTCATATGCAAAACTTGGCCTTGTTTTCAGTACCCTTGTCATGAGTACTTGTGGTTCAATGGGGAAAAACTGCAGAAGGGCATACACAGGATACCTTAGCCATGCACATGGCTTCACAGGAACACAAAATATACCTTGCACCTGCATATTGCATTGTCTGTGTTACTGGTACTGTGGCCTATTGGAAACTGATCTGTACAGTAGAACAGTTATTGATGGCTACTATGACATCCATGCTGTGTTTGTCTGAGGGCGAACTGGGGTTTTGCTGAGAGCTAACTCATGTCTAGTTCTATGTGTACAACATTTTTAGTGATTAGAGCATATTAGGTATGATACTTGAACCTGTATTACAGGTTAGTCTCATCTGAAGTTATGATCTCCAAGCCCATTATACAATGCAACCCAAAGCACAATGAGTGGATATACTTGAGGGCTATGCTTCAAAAGTACACTTTTGATCTGAGCTAAAATTGTCACCTATACATACCTTATATAGCCTAAGAATACCAGAAATTAACAGCTGTCTATTAACCTGAAAATCAGTTCTTCAACTTCATCTCTTACTGGAGTATGCATTTAGCCTTTCACTAGGAAATCGTAGAAGTTAGGGTTGGAAAGGTCCAGGTAGATGACACCAAATGCTTTGTGCCTATCCATCAGTTCTGTAACCATAACATAGCCACCAAATTGGTCAGGCAGGATTTCCCCCTAGTGAAGCCATGCTGGCTGCCACCAATCACCTTGTTGTTTTTCATGTGCCNACTTGAGGGCTATGCTTCAAAAGTACACTTTTGATCTGAGCTAAAATTGTCACCTATACATACCTTATATAGCCTAAGAATACCAGAAATTAACAGCTGTCTATTAACCTGAAAATCAGTTCTTCAACTTCATCTCTTACTGGAGTATGCATTTAGCCTTTCACTAGGAAATCGTAGAAGTTAGGGTTGGAAAGGTCCAGGTAGATGACACCAAATGCTTTGTGCCTATCCATCAGTTCTGTAACCATAACATAGCCACCAAATTGGTCAGGCAGGATTTCCCCCTAGTGAAGCCATGCTGGCTGCCACCAAGCACCTTGTTGTTTTCCATGTGCTTTAAGCATGCCTTCCAGGAGAATCTGCTCCAAGATTTTGGCAGGCACAGAGGTGAGACTGACTGCTCTGTAATTCCCCGGGTCATCCATTTTCCCCTTCTTGAAAATGGGGGTTATATTTCCCCTTTTCCAGTCTTCGGGAACTTCAGCTGATTGCCATGATCTCTCAAATATGATGGACAGTGACTTAGCAACTTCACTCGCCAGCTCCTTCAGGACCTGTGGATGGATTTCATCAGGTCCCATGGACTTGGGCATGTTCAAATTCTTACCATGACCTCAAACCTAATCCTCTTCTACATTGGGTCTAAGGTCTTCATTCTCACAGTCCCTGCATCTGCCTTCCAAGACTTGGGTGGTGTGGTCAGAGCATTTGCCAGTGAAGACTGAGGTAAAGAAGTCATTGAGAACCTCAGCCTTCTCCAAATCCTGCGTAGCCAGTTCACCCAATAGCTTCTGGAGAGCTCCTGGCCCTCCTGGCACATTTCCTTCTAGTCGGGATGCAACACTCCTGAGCTTGCAGCAGGTGATTCTTGAATTACCAACCAGCAGGCTTGATCCTCCCTGCTCTCTAGGGCTTTACCCCATTGAACCTTACTAAGCAGGTTCTTGAAGAGGCCAAAGTCTGGTCTCTTGTAGTCTTCCCCTTCTTTGTCAGACCAGCTCCACCAGCCTCCAGTAGACCTGGCCTCCCAGATCAAGTCCCACGGTATTTACACCCAAACCCCTGACTATGGCACCACTGTTCTAACCATTTATTAACCTGCCAAATCCAACTGGTCTTCCTTTTCTGTATGTGCTATGGTGGACGTTTGTGACCCCCGCACAGCTCTCAGCCAGCGGGAACTGGGCGCTGCACTTCAGCTGTGGGTGGGTTTTCGTGCAGGGCACGTGAAAGCGAAAGGCGAGGCAGCGAACTGCGGCCGAGAGCCTGGGCGGTTTGGTTCCATGTTACCTTTTACACGCTCCGCTCCTCTGCCAAAGCGCTCGCTGGGGCCTGACGGGCGCCGCGGCGGCTGCTGTGGCGGTTGACGGTGCCGCGCTGCCCCCTGGCGGTGCATTTTGTTGGCAGCGCTGCAGCGTTCGGCTCCAATGTCGGCGGCTCCCGCAGCGCTCACCACGGAAGGAGGGCACCCGTCCCTTCCGCAGCGGCTTTTAGCGTATTTTAGTCATAGAATCATAGAATAGTTAGGGTTGGAAAGGACCTTGAGATCATCTAGGTCCAACCCCCCTGCCATAAGCAGGGACACCTCACACTAAACCATGTCTTGCCCACAGTCCCCAGTCACAGCTGGGTGAGCAACTTTGTCTCTGGTGACCTCATTTCCATACTCACCCCTAACAGTACCTTTCTGGTGTGGGAGGCAGGGGGTCCTCTGCAGAGCCACCGGGCAGAGAGCTGTATCTGTAAGGCCCTGACAAGGCTGGCTTAGCAACAGTTATTCTCCTCTTTCCATAATACCGAGAGGCTGCTGCTTTTGTCCATTTCCTCACACGTGCCTCATTTTCAAGCTGGAATAGACACCGCAGACACACCGGCACGTGTGCTTCAAGCTGCATGAGCAGCTGTGTTGAACTGAACATGGGCTCACGTTTCATTGCTCTCACATTCTGATTGCAGCCAGATAATTCCCCAGGAAACTGCTGGCCTTTAGAAGGGGACCAGGGCCAGGTGGTCATCAGCTTGCCAGCACGAGTCCATCTGACTGCTGTCAGTGTGCATCACATCTACAAAGAAGTCTCTTCATCTGGGGCTGTCACCAGTGCCCCCCGAGACATCTCTGTCTTTGTAAGTCTCTGCTGGGTGCTTCTGGCTGGGATGTGGCCCGGGGGGAAAGCTGTGACTGGCACTTGCTTGCTCTGTGCATCCTTGGAGGTTCCTGCCCTGCTTTCTCCTAAGCCCTGCAGTGCACTTGCAGGATACTGCAGGGGGTCTAGAGGCTGTTCCATCCCTCTCAAGACACAGTGGAGACAGTGCTTAACTACTGCTAGAGCCCCAGGAGAGCCTGAGTAGGTAACAGCCCATGCAGTGCGTGCTGATCCAGCACATACAAACATCCGCTTTGCTGGGACAAGTCTGAGCTTCTCTCCTTCCTCCTTGTGCTTTTCCCTTGAGGGACTGAATGCAGACAGAGAAGAGGAAACTGTCCTTGGGATGTTTGTGTTCGACGTGGCAAAAGAGGACATTCAAACCTTCCACCTGAAGGTACGGTCCATGCATGAGGGCAAGATGCCCAGGAGAAAACCAGGAGTGCCTGCAAGTCCGTGGCAGGCAGAGCGTGAATGCTCTCTCCCCTGGCACAGGGGCCCAGGCCACTGCCGAGGAGGCCTGGTGGAGCTGGGAGGACTGAGTAGCATGTGGTGGTGGTAGCAGCAACAGGTCTGCAAGGGCAGGGTTGTTCTGTGGGAGCTGAAGTCCCGAGAGACCCCTGGCTGCAGCTGCTGCCTTCAGCAGAGCCAGCTGCACACACTGCCTCTCCACCAAAGCAACATCTTTGTGCCAGGAGAAGTAGGGATGCCTGGTGGGGAAAGCTGCCAGGCAGCACTGTCGCTCCAGCCTGTGGCCTGCTGACAGGCTGGACAGCGTCCTTTCCTGCCAGCACAACACGCCCCTTTTCTCCTGGTGTCCTCACACCTGCCAGGAGGCAGGCAGGCAGAGAGCACAGCGGGAGCTTAATGGGGTTTCACACCAACTGTCTCATGCACAGGAGGGCCTCCCCAGCTTCTCCGCCAGCACAGAGCAAGCTGCAGAGGGAAAGGGCCAAAGGGAAGGGAGGCGCAGTCCCCAGCAGGCCAGGCTGCAGAGGGTGCCTTCTCCCTTCCCGTGCCTCCAGTCTCTGCAGGAGCCCCGGTAACAGCCGTCAGCCTCAGATGCCTACAGCCACTCCTACCCACTTTTGGAAGCTTGTTCCTGAGCAGGAGCAGGGCCGGCAGGGGGAGAAACGTCCATTGCACCATCACACTTAACGCCTCACTTTTGCTTGTCACTCTCTTCACAGAACACACACAGAACCTTTTTACACGTCAAACTTCTTGTGAAGAGCAACCGGGGAAACCCAGCCTACACCTGCATTTATCAAGTGCAGGTTCATGGAAGGATGGCAGAACCAGAAAACCCCAATTGAAACCAGAGAAGAAAAAGAACAGAAAGGAAGAAGAGGAATGGGGGAGGAGGAATAAATGGTTTGTCAGATCAGAGTGGTGTCAAAGATCTGTCTCCAAAGTAGGGTGTGCAGGAAGGTCCTTTGGGGGATGGATAGGAGCACCTGCTGACATGGCTACAGGGCAGCCTGCAGGCAGCGGACGTGGGTCACCAACAATCCTTGGGACAGTTCCTTGGGGCTGCCAGGGGTTTCTGAGCTCCCCCTCTTAATTTCCCAGCAGCAGGGCTGGAGAAGCATCAGATTCCCCACTGCACCATCAGAGGGATGTGTGTGATGGCTGCCTTCTCCTGGGGGTGGTTTCAGGGGTGTGCAGGCAGCTGTGCAGCCAGGGGTACCCAGGGTTGTCCTTCCAAGCAGGGTCCCTGCACCCCAGGGGCTGTGTGTTGGAGCAGTCTGGGTGAGGTCATCTTCCTGTTGCAGATATCTCGACATGTAAAGGTGCTTCATGAATAAAGAGACCGTGACAGATAACCCCTAACCAAAGCTGATTGCTGAGAATGTTATATTATGGCTTCTTCTACAGAATGGGTAGATGAGTAGGCATAGCCTGCTCCACTGGCTTCTGCATTTCCCCAGCTGTGAGAATGAAAAACCTGCGTACAGTATGACCCTTAATTCATCAACTTACTGTCACATCATTCAGCCACAGAAGATGAAATTCACCTCAACTAACTTTAAGTTAACGTATGTTTCTAAGTTAAAAAATGGGTGGATTTTATGGCTGGTGTGGTCAGTTCTGAGTGCCTTTTTAGTCAGTGGAGAGAAACAGGGTGACTGATCTAGCCTGAATGTGCTAAGCAGAAGGAGGTGAACCACACCCTGTAAACATCTGCATCTCTTTAGTGACTGTAAAACAAGCTCAGATGCAGGCAGCTGCATTTGGTCACACAAATGTCATCCTCCGGTGTGAGCAGGAAGGAGGACTCAGTTACCAGGCACTGGCCTGTTTTCTTTTACACTGTAATGGAGGAGTGACGTGAGCAAAGACTGGGTGCTTGCTGAAAGCTCAGGAAAGTGTTACAGCTGCAGCCAGCTTGTCTAATGCCATGGGTGAAAAAGAATTGAAACAAATAACATAGGACTATAGAAAACAAACTACTGATCTAGATAAAGACCTTATGTGTATAGTTTCTTTTTCTTCAATCTTGCGCTAAAACTGATGCCAAATGCTTCCATGGAAAACGCAATAGAAGCACTGCAATAACAGGGAGATTCCTCAAGCTATGCTACCCAGGAAGCAAACCCCTTCATCTCAGGCAAGGCAGGATAGCTAACAACAGAGCCATTCTGCATCTTGAAGAACTGGGAGACTAAAGCAATAAACTTACTCCAGATACATGTACATATGCTTTTACATGATATTCTATTGGAAATTAGAGGTCATTGCCTCATTTCTGATCTGCAGGAGGAGGATGTTTATACTCACTGTCCTTTTGGTGCCACCGCACTTCATGCAGAAACACACCACATTAGTGAAACATGAATTTGTGCCTGGAGTGCTGAATTGTCCCTGCAGAAAAGGCCGAAGGTGTGCGTGTCAATTACCATGACACAGAGGATGGACTCTCCAGATTGCTTCAGAATCTCAGCCTGCAGCTGGAGCATGAACAATACTCACTCTCCACATGTACTGCATTAGGATTTCAAGTCTCATTTCTAAACCAAGCTACTGTTTAGCTAATAAGCCCTGAGATCTTTAGTTGTGTGGATGACCAGTGATTTTTAATTGTGTGGAGACCAGTGATCAGCAGTTACTAACAGTTTTTGCAATTACAGCTAGTTCACACATCCTGCCCGGGGAGATAAGTCACCATTACTGTAATTTTTCTGGAAGTAAATGATACTCATAGTGAAGGCATGGTTCACAGCTTTCAATTTTGCTCCCTGAAATGGAAGTCACTGAAGTCGCTGATAGCTCTGGGAGCTCAAGGCTTGGGGAAGGGAGGAAAAAAGTAAAATCCAGTTACTGAACTGGCTAACAGTTACACACCACCGGTACTTTTTATGCTTCTTGCTCATGGCTTAGCCACCCATGCTTTCTCATTTTCTGTAGAGGAGTCTAACATAGATGCTACAAATTGTTTACTATTGAGGAAGCTACTTCTCTGATACTGGCAGCCAAATGCAGGCCACATGCCATTTGCTCCACCTTATGTACTCATGAAGAGCCAGGCATCTAGTCTTGGAAAGGGGTCTGAATATGCTGCAGCAATGAAGACTTTCCACTGCAATTTCTATTGAAGTTGTCTTGAGGTAATCCAAAGACTTATTTGGTTTAACTTGGTTTCTTTTCTGTTCCTCTGGTCTTCTAAATTCTCTTCTCCATTGGTTCTCTTAAAAGTCAAAATACTCATTTCAAATAAAATTTCAAAGTGAGAACCATTAACTATTACAGATATGAAACAATGTTGCTAAAACACAAGATTCCAAGGTGAGGGTTGAGTTAGAAAACAAAAATTGCAAAACGTTGAAGCCCAGGCACCTATAAGACTTTGCTCTGTTATTCCTCCTATCGGGGCAGAAATGACAAGTCATTGCTGGAAAGCATTGTAGTGAAAGTGGCAAGCAAAACTTGAAACTACCTCATTATCTCAGCTAATAAATCACCAGCTGAATGGTAGTTTATACTATCTTATTGCTTTGCTAAGTAACACAGGACTTTGCTATGGAAGAGGTGGGTTCATAGTTGCAGCCAAGAGGCAGAGCTTGGTTTGAAAGGCTGACAAGGTGGCATGACAGATTATAAACAGGGCAAGTCCAGTTGTTTGTGCAGTAATCCTCATGCTATGTAAGATAATGGTATCTCATGCTTTGTTGCTCACTAGCAGCTGTTATCATTACTTGTATACATGGCTTATTTAATCTTCTTGTTTTCAATATTCTTTTAGCAACTGCAACAGTCAGTTATACAGATATTTATGAATCACACTAGAGTTTTTAATCTAGCTAGTTTCAATGGGGCATCCCCTGTTCTGCTGTATGTGGACATTAATTACAGAAAGACATTCCTTTTTATCTCTAAACTGATATTGTATCTCCTCTTGTCTCTAAGCAGGCATGATTTCTTCATTGTTCTTTCACAACAAAACCTCTGTATAATCACGTTTACCTTTCCATTCTGGACTCTCCTGTTACTGATATACTTGTGTTAGGGGAGTTGAAGTGAATCCCCTAGGTTAGGTTCTGATCTATTCAAGTGAGCCCGTTGGCCTTTTTGCATGTGCTACTGGTAAGGAAACTTCATATCCAGAACTGAGGCCTAATGTAACATTTAGGACTGTTCCCAGATGAGATCCCAGATGTATCACATGTTGCTTATATGACTCATCAAGTAATTTACTACTAGACAATGTGCATTTTGATGTTGAGCGAGGTGAAGGCACCCAAATTTTCTGTAGGGAAATAACTAATGGGAGCAGTTTTCATGCTTTCTTACACAGTAAGTGCCAAACTGTCCAAGCTGTCAAAGCTGTCAGAGTGGCTTTTCAAGGCTTAACAATATTAAAGGCAACGTGGAACTAAAAGGGGGTACAAGTGTACTGGAGTCCAAGGAAAAGATGGATGAAGGGGGAACATAACAGAATCTCTTCTCTGCAGATTGGTGAATAGGGCAAGATCCGTTGCTTAAACTGCAGCAAGAAAATCCAAGGTAGGTGCCAGGAAAAAAATCTCCACTAGCAGAGACAATGAAAACTGGATTATCTGGAAAATCATTAAAGGTGTTTAAGAATAGGTTAGACAATATAGTTGTCAGGAGTAGCTTTGGTCAAAGTGATGCTGTCTGGGGGCTGAAAGATGAATAACCGATGTCCTGAATTTGCCTCAGCCCTGCAATCCAAGATTATCAACCCAGCACATAGTTTAGTAAATATGGTCTACCTGGATGTATTTTATTCTATCATTTTCTTAAGAGGAAGTGTCATGCATGCACACACTACCAAGAGTTTACCTTTATAGATCCCATTCCACCCAGACAACTGAGAGATTCCTCTGTGAACCTCTAGGAATCCTCCATGATCAGATTCAAAACAAACAAATGTGATATTCTTCAATCCTTCTTTGTCAATAACATCCAAAAGTCTGCCTATAAACAAGGTAAAACATCAAAATTATATCCAGAGATGCAGTCAGACTTTTCTTAGGTGTTGACTCAAAATTCAGGAAGACCAAGTCTTTCGATTAACCTAAATGAGCTCTGTTATGAGCTACCACAAGCAACTCAAAGTATGATCCTACATTAGAGAAATAATAGGAACCCAATGGAAAACTGCTGAAAGTGTCCAAAATTTGTTGGTGTTGTTCACAGAACACAGGAAAATAAAACCCCAAAACAACTGTAAAATAATTTAAATGAATGATCCTTTTATTCAAAGTACTCAGAATCCTGTCAGCTTTATACTGTAAATTCTCTGAGTCGAGGATTGTATCTATTGTGTAACCTCAAGCATCCTGAAAAGCTTAAGTAGTGCTTAATAGAGCCGCCTAGATTCGTAATCATCCAAAACTATTGTGTCACACCAGGAACTGAAAGGGACTTGGAGATGAGGCTTCACACTATCAACCAAAATCTTCTCTTGATGCCAGTGACAAAAACTTCATACTGCAACTGAAACCTAACTTCATAAGGAATGCTTTCAGTACTGGTAACATCAAATGATTATACAGAATATGATTTATCTTTGGTTGCTTTTCCTCATCAGCTTCTGCATCAAACATATTCACCAAGAACAGCTTCCATAGCTCCCTCTCATTTCAGCAGAAAGGAACAGCAATGTAAGGCTTAGGTTTAAAAGCCTAATTGGCACTCAGAGCCTGGATCGAGACTGCAGTGAGTCTTCATAATGTACTGACTTCACACAGTTTATCAAGTGAAACTCCATAGCTTTTTAACTTGGCCTTTTGACCAAGAAAGAATTCTGGCTTATGCTCCAAAGATTATTATTTGATAAAAATGATCAAGCACACAAATCAGCCACTGTATAATGCAATATCATCAGCACCACTTTTATCTTCTGAGACTAGACAAAGCTGGGTGAACGTCATACATTTTGATTAACAACATGATCAAGCACATGTTTGATTATTTGACTGCATTTAACACTGCAGCACAGGTGTGTGTCCATTAAGGAAAAAGAACAAATCCT
Source organism: Agapornis roseicollis (assembly GCA_002631895.1). Classification (NCBI taxonomy): domain Eukaryota; kingdom Metazoa; phylum Chordata; class Aves; order Psittaciformes; family Psittacidae; genus Agapornis; species Agapornis roseicollis. The sequence continues at coordinate 3,404 of NDXB01015094.1, read as the reverse complement.
CTGAAGGAAATTTGAGCTTTCATCTTAAAGAAAAAAGCCCCAAACAAATAACGCTCCCCCAAAAAAAATAACCCCAAAGCAAAGAGGTGTGGTGATGGTCGGGCATCCTCTGGAGCTAACTGTGTGTACAAGGCAAAAAGCAAATTCTGTGACAACCCTTTTACATTCTTTTTCACATTCAAATTAATGAAGGATTTTTTTCAAGATGGCCACTTACCCACTGTCTAGTCCATCTGCTCTACATTATCTCCATTTAGACCATGCTGGCTTCTTCCCTGAAAACTTCTCTGTAGTAATGAGAGGGATGTGAACATGTAAAAGGAAAACAAGGAGAAGTTGCTTCCTATGTTTGTTTGTGAAATGAAAGAAAATAGTAATTTCTGTGCTAACTCACTCAACCCAAAATATAACAGTGATATAGTAGTGACTATCACAATAAAAATTATTATTGTGGTCTAAACTAAAAAATTTTGATATCTGTGCAGTTTCGAGGTTTTGGGAGACAGAGTGGATTGAAACACCCCTCAAAGATCCTGATTCTGTATTAAGACCAAAATAGTAATGGGACTTTTCTCCTTCTGGTTCCAAATTAGACATGTGTAGAACATTAAATAACTGGGAAAGTTCATAGCCAAAAGTAACAGACTCTCAAAGGCAAGGAGAACAGAACTTGCCAACATCAGGACAGGTAGTTCAGCCTATGCCAGCTGCCTAACCTAGTGGTGTATGACACAGTGATCACATTATTTCTAAAAATCCTTAAAAAGGCAATACAATTTTGTTACCTTTCAATGAATGAAACTGCCTCCTTTGGCATATTTTTTGTAGATTTATCAGTTGTTCAGTGACATCATAGTTTCTCATCAGGGTGCAGTTCCAGTACTTAGTGAAACCATAGCTGGAGAACCAGAAGATGAAATACAGAATACCACAGATGGCCAGACATATGATTATTTTCCATTTTACTGAGAATAAATTGGTGAGTTTTTCAATCAAAAGAGTAAGCACTGAAAGGATGATCATCTGAGTATAAAGCCAATATGTGTCTTGAAAACTTGGCCAGTTCAGGGTCATCTGTACCTTGACACTTTATTCAAAAGGGTGTAAGGTATGCCATAAAAATAAGCAAAGCCGTGATTTAAAGGATGATGGCAGTGATCACAGTGGGATTTGCAGTTCTCACCCATATGCCACTTCCCTGAAAACATAAAACAAAGATCTTCAATCCAACATCGTTATTCTTGGGTGTGTCTGCCTGTATGTCTAATGGGTTGGCTGCACTCCTTGCTTACGGTGCAGCCAAGGGAAGAACTGGTCTGGAATGGGGACAAACTCAAGGAAAAATTGTGCATTGGCAATTTGTCTGCCTAGAAGAGCTGTTTTTCCTCACTTACCTGTTAAAATTCCACACAGGGCAGTGGTCCAGCTCAGAGGCTTCCCTGAATAAGAAGTTGCAATAATTGGTGCTTATTATTTTTCACATTAGTAAGTCACCTGATGGGAGAAACCCTTGTGCCAAAAGAAGCAGCTAAGTACAAAAATATGAAAAAAGTTATGCACAGATTCTGTCTGACCTTCACAGTCAAGGAACAGATTTCAGGAAGGTGGTGTACACATTGGCTCTGTGTGTATTCGTCCTGAAATGAGAAACAAAAATAGGCCATTCCAATTATCCAGTACAATTGGACATATCAGAGTATGTCATACACTAATGATCAACCTTAATGAAGTCATATTACAGAGCAGTGTCATTATCCTGACATTGAAGGACGGACAGGGTTAGGAACTTTTACCTAGATATGTAACTTATGAGAACTGCTAACCAGTTCTGCACTTATGTATTTGAATGTAGTTTCCAGCATAAATGATAGAAGACTGGAGTGAGCTAGGGAAAGTTCACCACTTTGGACAAGCTGTTGTGAAGTCAGCATATCACAAAGGCTGAATTCAGTCTGAGAGCTAAATGACACCTCAGTGTGCTGCAGCCAAGTAGAGGTGTGAAAATCAAGCACATTAAGCATCATTTACATTAAAAAGTTTAAAAATGACAAGTGCTTGAAAGACACAGCCTTAATTGCTGTTCAGAAAAAAATAGCAAAGAGTGAATAGGATTTTTTTCTTGGACATATATTCTGATCTGATTCCCACTGAAGTCAATGCAATTATTTCAGCTGTTCTTAGTCAGAGTCTCTTGTTTCAGAAAGAAACTACTTTTAGAGCTAAACTATAGCAACAAGCAGGATGTATCAATAAGCAGAAAATGTAGCCGTCAGATATATTTAAGACCACTGTGGTTTCTGGATACCAGACAACATGTTTCTACTCTAATGGATCAGTGAATATCTCTGTTCTTCCTGAAGCAATGTGTACTGAGCAAACAAGATTCTTTCCTTTGCATTTGTTTGTGTTTGCAGTGTACGTCTATCTATTCCATGTCTCCATGTGGGATTTGTCAGATATGCTGTGCTGACACTGGGGCTTGTGAATGGTGTTCTGAAAACCTTGTTTATTTTGAAAGTTATAGATAGAAGAAACTCCAGTTCAACTGATCCTAGATATTTTGGCAAAGAAAATTATTTACAGCTGCAGCTCCATTTGAATAGCAAACAATGGAAAGGCAGCAAGTTGCTATGTCTCTTACCTACAAGTGCCATAGAATAACCTTGCTGGTGCAGTATTCTGCTAAAAGCAGTTTCATTTGTTGGAAGCCCTCCAGAAAACCCATTCCAAAAGAGAACCCATTGGTCAGTGCAGGATGCCGTGCCTAGAGAGGAATAACAGTCTTTAAAATAAAAGAAGCAAGATTTCAGATTTTTCAGTCTTCTCAGATTGTTTGTGCTAATGAATAGGCCTCAGATACCTTAGACTAGTGCCTTCTTATAAGCCATTTAGTATGTCTCCAGATTGATTCTGATTGACCCCCAGAACAATGACTCCTCCAGGCCCTACATAGCAGATACCTCAGCTATAGTAGTGTGTCTACAAATGCCAATAAGATAGCTGTGTTTGGACATCATCATTTTGGACTGCATCAGCTACTAAGAAGAAAAACTGCCTGCTACTGCTAAACCCATGACAAGGCATTACAACTGAAGTTCTATCAAAGACTGTGACCATTTTAAGAACCTGAACGTGCACAAGTCCATGGGACCTGATGAAATCCATCTGTGGGTCCTGAAGGAGCTGGCGAGTGAAGTTGCTAAGCTACTGTCCATCATATTTGAGAAATCATGGCAGTGAGGTGAAGTTCCCAATGACTGGAAAAAGGGAAATATAACCCCCATTTTCAAGAAGGGGAAAATGTTGACCCAATGAATTACAGACCAGTCAGACTCACCTCCGTGCCTGGCAACATCTTGGAGCAGATTCTCCTGGAAGGCATGCTAAGGCACATGAAAAACAAC
>NDXB01015093.1:3805-48841 GCA_002631895.1 Agapornis roseicollis | reverse complement strand
ACTGTAGTGACAGGATAAGGGGTAATGGGTTCAAACTTAAACAGGGGAAGTTTAGATTGGATACAAGGAAGAAATTNTCATAGCAGCCTTCCAGTATCTGAAGGGGGCCTATAGGGATGCTGGGGAGGAGCTCTTCATTAGGGACTGTAGTGACAGGATAAGGGGTAATGGGTTCAAACTTAAACAGGGGAAGTTTAGATTGGATACAAGGAAGAAATTGTTTCCTGTTAGGGTGGTGAGGCACTGAAATTGGTTTACCAGGGAGGTTGTGAGTGCTCCATCGCTGGCAGTGTTCAAGGCCAGGTTGGATGAAGCCTTGGGTGGCATGGTTTAGTGTGAGTTGTCCTTGTCCATTGCAGGGGTGTTGGAACTAGATGATGTTAAGGTCCTTTCCAACCCTAAGTATTCTGTGATTCTATGATTTAATCTTATCTTTACAGTAATATGATGCTGTAGATGACATTAGGAACAATGCTTATAAAGTTGAGTTCCAAAGCATGATGTCCATTGCATATTACCAAGTATCGTGTTATGATTTTTCAGAAGTTACTATTATTTTTAAAGTTTTGAGTTCAAATTTCTCCTTTACCCAGTATTTTACTTTTGCTGTGTAAAAGAGATATATAAACAGCCTGTTCTTAATAGCAAAGGAAAAGCTGAGGCATTTTTCTGAATACCTGTTATACTGCTATTATTTTATTGCAACTTAACATGCTGAAGGCCAAGCCTGCCTTTCAGAACACAGTTCCTGTTTCTCCTGCCTAACGATTTATGCTCTGACACTGCCCCTTTTGCACCAATGCCCTTTTATTTCTAGAGTATTAGAGTTAAGAGGGGACTCTTGGTTAGTAGGGGAAGAGTGCCCAAGCTACCATGCACAGTGTTTGCACAGAAAACTCATGTAATTTCAGCTGCTGTTACTGAGCACGTTCAGTAATTTCCTTGCCCTCTTTTTGGGTGTTCTAGTGCCTTTTCTGCTGAGTTGCTTTGATAACTCTATGCTGGAGAGCATTCAAACTGCTTTCCAATGGGTTTGAGTTCAATGCTGCATAAGTATTTTATAGCATTTGTAGTGTTATGTTCACAGAGGAGGTGAAGGTGACTTCATGAACACTGAGCACTGCATGTTTTGCAGTATGATTTACTGGCTCTGGAGAAGAAATGTGCAGATGCAGCTGTGGTACTTTCCCTTGCCAGATCATGGGTTGGGACTAGGCCTAATAAGTCATGTTGGACCCTAGCTGGCTCCATACTGGTACTATGCTCCTGAAATCATAAATGCAATGTGGAGACACTCTTGATCCTCCTTGCAGAGTCATCTCAGAGTGAGCTTTTTCGCACTGTCTCAGAGTGCTTCTCTCATGAAATGTCTTAGTTGTTCAGATTTAGCCTGGGTTTAGTGTGGCCTGCAGACCTGGATCTAAGCTGACTTATTGGAGAGGTATATACCAATATCTCTTCACTGAGCACCTCAACACATCCTGCAATAGTTTTCTTTCTTATCTAGTTTTCTTCCTCTCTGTCTCTTTATAATGAGGAAGTGATTGTATCTTTAAGCTTCCCCAGCTTTATTCATTTGCTACAATAAACAGCAATATTGAGTAAAACAGCAAATTGCCTTAAGCATCTATAGCCAAATGTTTTAGAAAATGCATATCTTGTGTTTGTGTATTTCAGTTTTAAGAACGGTTCTCTGATGAGAGAGAGGGTCAGAGATGACTGTGCTTCAGGCTCATGGGATGAATTCTCCAAAGCCTTATCATCTACTGTTGCTGGAAACAATGGAAACTTGGGTATGATCCTTAGCAGGGCTGGGAGTTCCAGGGTTTCCTTAGACACATGTTTGAGTGGGTGTTGTACCTACTTTTTAACTGAGTCATTAAAAAGGCCAAGAATTAAGTTAACTAGAGAAGGGGAATTCATAATGTGTACTTAAAAATGCTCTATTGGTAGGCTGTCATGATAATATTTTCCTTCACTATTCATTAAATAAGAAAATTATATTTATGGAGCTCTTTTAATCACTGAAAGGGTATTAGTAGCATCTTAGCCAGGACTATTTAAAACTATTTAAAAAAATTTCTGAAGGAGACTTCTATTAGAGATCTGTTTATTTCTCTGGAGACTTAAACCAAGTGAATTAAGTAGCTCCATGTTATTTCTTTTTCAATCATTACTCTAGAATCTTGTTCATACGTGTGGACAAAGCAGTAACGTCAAGTGATATACAAATTTCCTTATTTTCCCCAATGTATGTCAGAGTAATTTCAGCCTGTTTCTTTGCCCCACATTATAGTAAGTGAACTGAAAGAAATGATGATGATAGAAATATCATGAAAGAATAAACCCATGTATTTCAAGTTTTCTTTCCCAGAGTTTAACATTTTACAAGTGTAGCAGGTAGGTATGTTATTGAAAGGTGAGCATATGTGTAATCAAGATCAAAATTTAACCATTGCAGAGCTGGATTTAAAACTATCACCATTGTCCTAGATCTGAATTAATGTGAGTAAAATCAAAAACTGTAGGTAGCAAAGTTTTAAAATGTAGATATTTAAGCTATAGAAGACTTCACTCCTTAGAAAAGTGAATTTAAGATACAGTTCATTGACACTATGAGGTTAGCACTGATTTTTCATTTTTAGAAACTCTGTTATATTGTCTGTCGGGTCCATTCTCTGTGGGGTATTGAAATGAACAGGAATCTCTTTTCAGTAGAAGGAAAATCAATTCAGGTGTTTCAGAAAATGGCAAAAGGTTATTCTAAAACCCCAAAGTCAGTCACTATGGGTGGTATTAAAAGAAATTGGAAGTTGATGAAAATACTGTTACTGATTTCAAGGGTACCAGGACACCACCTTAAAATTTGTATTATAGTGTGTTTCCTTGAATATTCCAATTCCCTATAACAAGGGATGTTTCATGAAAGTTGTCCCCAGTAACATGTATGGTTGGATAACCTCTGGGTATACATGTAAGAATAAAATGATCTTCAAAATCTGAGTTCTAGAGTAAAGCAAAGAAGTAACTGGTTAGCCACCCTCCCTTTTATAACTTGTTCCCTGCACTGCCTGTTGTGAGATGTGCTTGCAGATGTTTGAGAGATGGGCAGGGGCAACTGCTAGGATGGGGCTAGGATAATGCAAGTAGCAGGGCTAGCAAACAGTGAAGGAGGAGGAATGACTGGATAAGGGTCCTGATGTACCTGGGAAGTACTTAAGAAGGCTAATAGTCATAGGATCACTTGGGTTGGAAGACACCTGAAAGACCATTCAGTTCCAACCAGCTGTCATGGGCAGGGACACCTTCCACTAGACCAGGTTGCTCAAAGCCCTGTCCTGTCTGGCCTTGAACACTGTCAGAGATAGAGCAGCCACAACTACTTCTGTTTCAGTGTCTCAAAACTCTCATGGTGAAGAATTTTTTCCTAATATGTAATCTACCTCTGCCCTCTTTCAGTTTAAAGCCATCCCCCTTGTTGTATCCCTACATGCCCTTATAAAAAGTCCGCCACCAAATTTCTTGTAGGCCCCTTTAGGTACTGTAAAGTCTCTCTGGAGCCTTCTATTCAGGCTGAACAAGCCCAGCTCTGTACAACTGTCTTCATAGGAGAACTGCTTCAGATCTCTTATGGTCTTTGTGGCCCTCCTCTAAACTTGCTCCAATAGGTCCATGTTCTTCTGTTGTGAGACCCAGAGCTAGATACAGCACTGCAGGTAGGGTCTCACGAGAGCAGAGTAGAGGGGGAGAATTGCCTCCCTTGACCCACTGGTCATGTTTGTTTTGATGCAGACTGGGACAGCTGGCTTTCTGGCCTGCAAGCACACACTGCTTGGTCATGTTGTTTGTCAACCCCACATCCCCAAGTCCTTTTCCTCAGGACTACTCTCAGTCCATTCTCCACCCAGCTTGTAGTTGTGCTTGGGATTGCCCCAACCTATGTTCAGGACCTTGCACTTGGCATTTTTTTTGGCCAATAATTGTAGGCATCCTAGGGCAACATATTACTATTTCAAGGTCTGAACATTAGAAAGTCTCCTCAGTAGCTTAGCTATTCAGTTCAGTTTCTCTGTCCTTGTTTTCTTTTTCTTTTTTAGTCTCATTTTTTGAATATCTTTTCTGACCGTTTCAACTGTTCTTGCCACCAACACAAAAGAAATCTTTTTTGCACTTTTTCTCTAGTAGTCTACAAAGCATTCATGCATTTCTTCAGATCTCATCAAAACTATTCAGACCAGCTCTGCTTCATGACTTAAAATGTCTGATGTTCTCTAATATGCTTGCAAAATCTAACCCAACAGTATTCCTGTGCTCTTCTTGCTTGTCATTTTCTGTGGCTTTTTTTTCTTTTCACCCCACCCCTCCCCACTCCACCATTTCTAACATATGTTGTATAATATCTATGTTACTTGCATGTGTGTTTGTTGTGGTGGATGTTTGCTCTTCATAGTCTTGTTGTTTATATATTGTTTAAATTCCTAGACCCACACATGCTTAAGATCCACGTATTTGGAAAGTAGTGACATTTTGATAAATTTGTGGACTGAAATCAGTTAAGAAACAGGGTATGTGGCAACTCAAATGTCCAAATACCTGATAAGCATTTATGATCATTTTAGCTGTGTGCCGAAATAAGATTCCAACTTTGGGCTGGGAGCAAACATGACACTCTTTAATGTTCCTTGGGGCAGGTTTCTACTTTGATGTGATGGAAATTACTCCTGAAGCAGTTGGGATTCACAGATTCAACAAAGACAACCAAAAGGTAGTAATAATCTAGTTAATGTCTCAAACCTTGAAGGAGTGCTGTCAAGGCTTGAAATCTTTGCTGTTATCTTTCTTTTATTTTTTTTTTTTTTTTGGTTGGAGATACTTGCTTTCATGTTTTATGTATTGGTGCAAGTCCCTGATGATGATTTTCATAAGGAAGTATNGTAGTGCTTTCAAGGTTTAAAATTTTTGCTTGTTTTTTTTTTTTTTTTTTTTTTTTTTTTTTGGTTGGAGATACTTGCTTTCATGTTTTATGTATTGGTGCAAGTCCCTGATGATGATTTTCATAAGGAAGTATTTGGACCGTAGCTTAAGAGTGTCTACTGCAAAGTCTGAACTAGAACTTATATGGTATTATTGTTAGGAAATGTTTCCTTGACTGGAAAATATGGATATAGTGAAAGCAGTTAGTATGCTTAGTACACTTACATGACTTGGTCCCCACCTTCTAAGTTTCAGACACACAGATAAGAATGTGTTGAAATTTTTGGGCTATTTTGTCTTTTGTCTTGTTCTAAATGTGTATATGAAGACCTCAGTTTTCTGTCCTGCATGGCCTGGGGTAACCTACAAGCTACATAGCTGTACCTAAGTAAACCCAGGCTCAAGTCCAGTTGGAATTAAAATAGAAATTATGAAAAGGGAAGTTCTTGGTTTCTTTTTTCTTTTTTCCTTTGAGGAATCGATATTGTTTAAATGTCTGGCTTTCTGGGTGGTATAGAAACTCAAAGATGTCTTTGATCAGTCATGACTCCCAGTCAATTAGACTTCACCCAGGTAAAGAGAGATTGATACTGTCGTGTGTTTGCAGTGTACCACTGGTGTCCTTAATGTTTGCTGTTTAAATGAATGCTTAATCACTTCTAACTGTTATGCAAGTTGTAGGCACTTATTGTAGTGCATGGAAAAACTCAGCATTTTGTGAAGCTTTCTTTGTAGTTGTAGTTCCATATTTTCCTGCTTCTGTTGCATTTCTCATACTCTGGTTGATGAAAGGACAGAAAAATGTTACAAGCTAAATGAAAAGATTACATGGTTTCACTTTTGTGGAGGCAGAAATAAATTTTGGTGACATTGCTTAATGCATCTGATTTTATCTACCTGCTTTAATTTTGTATTTTTGAGATATTGATTCTTAAGCAACCTTTGGTGCTGGGAAATGCATAGAGAAGAGTTTACAATTTGCAGTAGAACCTCTTTGCATTGTGTGTTGTTTTCAAGTTTGATGCATTTGTCAAGAAACACTGAGGTTATGGGTTGCGTTCTCTGTCATGAGTCTTTAGGTCCATCTTATGTGTATGGGTGAAGAACTAGGCCTTGCTGAAAGCAGACTTGGGGGTGAAGACAAGGATAATAAACTATAAATCTGTCCCGCTTTTTTAACCAGTCTGCAGCTTGGCATTATATACTGTGTAAGGTGCTTGTTAACTTAATGTATTCCCTCTTTGATATAGGTTTCAGTCTTTCCAAAGGAGGTGGAAATACGAGCATTGATTGAAGGGCAGTTCATGGCCAAGAGGATTCATGCTGAAAAGCTGGGATATAAAGTCAGTAAGTATGATGAAAAGCGGTACAACTCATGGCACTAGGGATCAAACACAAAGATAGTCCTAACAGTAATGTCAGTATTGTGATTCTTGTCCTGCCTGATGGATATAGAAACTGGAATAAATTCTAAATTAGCCTTCTGGAAAAATATTAGATAGCATGCTGGGGCAAGTTTTTGCAGATGTTAATTTTAGAAGGACTGATGGTTTAACTTTAAGATGACTTCTTTTTCAAGTATTCTTGCTGTTTCATTGTTACTGAGCTGCATTGTCAATTTTTAAATAAGAGTTTGGGCTTCAACAGCTTGTTAAATGAAAAGACGACCAGCCTTCTTCCTTAAGCTCAAGACTGTAACTCAGACAATCCGAAATCTATGTTCAGTTCTTGGATCTCCCATAAGCCTCTTTACCTCAGTTTCCTGTTAATAAAGCAGAAGCCTTTTCCCTGTCTTGTGATTCAGAAAGCAAGAGATCCTGCTTCCTAGAGTTGATAACGTGAGTATTTTTTAGCACATTGGAACAACAAAGTCAGTATTTTACCTGTAGAAGTGGGATCAGGTCGTTACTAGCTGTACAGTTCTATAAAAAACCAAAAAAAATAGAGGCAGGTGGGTAAGATGTTTTATTGGCATTTTGTGCCAGTGTATCAACCAGTGGCATCTTAAAAAACACCGAGTTATCTTTTTAAAATCATATTATTTTTATTTACATCCTGACCTTCTCCTTTACATGCCAATGCTGACCTCCTAATTTAGAAGCCATTGCCTGCCTCTTACCTCCAGGTTTTTATCCATAATCATGAAGGATAGAATTTTTTTACTTTTAAAAGAGGACTTGGAAGCTGTAAGTTGAGAAAATAGAGAGACACTGGAACAAATCACAAGGCTTGGCAACACCACCTCATAAATTTATGCTGTAAAGGCTTTGTTGTTATATATTTTCTTATATACTTGAACCCGCATTTATTTGGGAAGGTTATTTATGGCGACAGGCAGAGGTTCAAATAGGTTGTGTTTAAAATACCTGTTATAGCCTTCATTCTTAGATTCTGCTCCACCAAAAGCTTGGCTTATATGGCCTAGAAAGCTCATGGCTGAAGAGGATACTTTTGCAGTCTGTAAATGTCAGGGGTTAGACAAACACCAGAGTGCAAGAGGAACTATTTAAGATATCGGACAAATGTGACACAGAAACAAATGGGTAGAAATTATCTGTAAATATGTTTAGGCTCTGTAGGACAGCCAGAAGCCTAACTAGATTTAAGATGTGGCTTAATAAGCTTTAAAAACTTTTTTTTTTTTTAATGCTGTATATGCGTACAGTGAGAAGGAGATGGGTGATTGCATTGTGTTCCTCTAGTTTCCTTGGAACCTTGTATGCATTTGTTTTGTTGTATCCCAAAAGTCTTTCACCTATGTAGTAACTAACAGATGAGTTGCTTTAAAAAAGAACTGCTGTATGTCGTGTAGGCTGTATGCATCTCCCACTTTTCCTTAGTGGTATTATTTAAATGTCATATTCTGTTATTTGTGTAGTAGTGGTAGGCTTACATCTGCATTGTTGTGTGACAGCTCTGAAAACAGGGTGAGTTCTGAATATGTTTGAGGGTACGGATGAGCATTGTGGGAATTACTCTTTTATATTGCTAGACATTCTCTTGTTTAATAGCTGCTGTTTTTCAGGCTGCTTCTCTGTTTCTAATGTGATTTAAAATCTTATTTATCTTTTGGGTGAAATATACAGTCAGGACCCTTGTGTGTATTCAGTTCCTTTTAGGCCTTGTCTACACAGGGAATTTACTTTGATTTTCCCAGGAATTAAGCTGATTTACATTCAGAAATATAATCACAGCAGTGTAAATCTTGGCTTTCGTTGTTGTTTACACCAATGGGAGAATAGAATAATAACTGCTCATAAGATCTGGAAAGTTACAGGATAACACATATTAAATTGATCTGTAACACAAATGGAACTGACATGGTCAGTCACAACAAATATTTTGCTGTGGTGTCCTGCAGTTTGCGTGGTGCCATCTCAGTGGTGCGTATGAGTCAGAAACCTGGCTAAGAAGTGCCCTAGCTCTGGCACTAAGGTTCTGGAAAAATCATTTTGGCAGTCATGCACACTGTTCTTGGGCCAAATGCAGTTTGGATGACTGNCTGTGGTGTCCTGCAGTTTGCGTGGTGCCATCTCAGTGGTGCGTATGAGTCAGAAACCTGGCTAAGAAGTGCCCTAGCTCTGGCACTAAGGTTCTGGAAAAATCATTTTGGCAGTCATGCACACTGTTCTTGTTCTTGGATGACTGTGATCTGAAAAGCAGCAGTATCTGTGGAAGAGAATTTTGTGAAGATAAATAAACAAAAATCAGCCATATATAGTTCTTGGTTATGTACTGTGAACATGACAAACATTAGATAATCCCTTAGTATATTCATTAACTGAAAGTAAATTCTGTCTTGCTAGGAGCAGTATTTTGAATCCTCAGTCTAGCTAGCACTGCAGGAAGAAGTGCAATGATGCTGAAAGAGTGTCTTATATTTGCATGTGGTTTTGTTCCCAGTTTGATTATGTCTGGTTGTCTTATACAAATTGCAAATAATAGTTTCAAAACCCCTTAAAACAGCGTTTTGGGTGCTGTTTGTGCTTGCCTTAAGGCATGTGCAGGGGTTTCAGTGCGACTTGTGTGCCAGTAGAGGGCAGGGGATTCTCTCTCATGACTTTTTTAATTTGAGGCTGGGATGTGTGTGTCAGCCTTGTTTTGAAAATGGCAGAGTCACCAGATGATCCCTAGGAGAAATGTTAAGCCCTACATTAATCGTGATTTAAGGTTTTAAAAGTGTGTGTCACTCTGTTCTAATTGCTCTAATCTTTCTCAATCAGATTTCAGGGGAAATCATTCAGTAACACCCTGTATCCTGTTTTGCTTATGTGCTTAAGGGGTGGATAGAGGATTGTGATCTAGAAACAAACAAATGAAGTTTGGTCTGTCCCTGTTGTTTACATCCTCCAATTCAGAGATTCATGCAGATAAGGTGAAGGTTTGCTGTTCTGGCTTTATTTTCCTGAATTTTGATTGTATCATAAACAACTGCTGTTGTGTTACTTCCTTTTTCTGCTTGCAGCCATCCCCTTTTGAAAGCCAAACTCACAACTGGATTTCAGAGGCTGGTCATACAGACATGCTTGCTGCATGGTTTGTGGACTCTGAAGTCAAAACCGTTGCAACTTTATAGAGAAATGACAGTGTCTGCAGCTTACTGACACAGGTGATCGCAGCAGCTATAAAGCTGTCACTGGTTGAGACTGATCTGCCAGTATATACTTTAATAACCTTGGTGGTCACTTCAGAGTTGCTTCTATTCCTGACCAAGCAATATTAAAGTTCGTCCTAAAATTGACACTGACTGGAGAATGTTGCAATGGTCCTTGCTTGGACCTAGTGAAGCTATCCTGGTGAAGATCCACAAACATGATTATTCTTGGGAGCAAAATCTACCTCCAGGCCCACTGGTGGGTGAATTAAATATTGCCATGATGTATGTTATGTGTGCTGAAGGAAACAGCACACAGGTATGGGTTCTGGTGTTGATCACACATGTAGTCAATAGATATTTAAGTGATGTGCTGGTCTTCAGTGTAGAAACCTTTGTGTCAATGGTAATCTCAGCACTAAGTCCATACATACTGGGTCCTATGTGTGCTAGAGTTGTGCTAAACAAGATTTTTGTGGGACTGCTGCATCAATTAATAAATCCTGCCTTGTAGGTGGCTGGTTATCTGGGGTGGGGTCTGTGTTGAAGCTGTTAACTTTAGGCAAGGCTTTCTGCCTTCACCTTGTGCCTGTCAGTGAGTTACTCTGGAGTATATGAACATTTATACCTTTAGGAATCTGATTCTGCCACCTGACTGTCAACAGCAGGGGTAGATGGGTAGAAGGTGTCACATTTTTACAAGCATGATCTTCGTCCATAAAATCCCGTGTCTGTGTTTATTATGTAATTTACAGCTTCTTGCATACATAAATCCATCACTCACAAATAGTGTTGGTGCCCTGAATTGTAGTGACTGTACTTGGTGCTTAAATCCTGGATGGAGTGACACAGATGTGCCTGTGGCTTTGCACTGGTGTAAGAATGAGCCAGTTTTTTCTTTTAAGCGCTACATGTTGCTGCTGTTTCAAATATGTGAAAGTACATCCTTCTGATCAAATATACAACGAGATGCATTCTTAAACAAAACAGCAGTCCTGCAGTGCTAGGGAAAAATTGGAAATGTCAGAGCATGCTGGGCTTGACATCTCTGTGATTAGAGGGGGAACTTTTATTTTCTAAAGAACTCAGTCTAAGATTACATGAGGGCAAACTCAAAGGTGCCCAGTGTCTTCTTTCTTCAGGTGATGTTTTCTTCTGATGCTCTTTCCAGCAGGTTGAAGGTAGTAATAATGTGGCACTTTGTCTGCAGGGAAGGCAGTCTGATGGAGCAAGGGGAGCTAGAAAATATCAGTATAACATGGAGTGATTGATTTTCATTATTCATGATGTCACCCAGAATCACAGAACCCGAAGGGGAGGCATGGGGCTGTCAATTCAGAGCAAAGTGTTGGTCCATTGGAGGATGAACTGGCTTTCCAGTTTGCCAAAGCTAGATGGCACTGGTCCTCGGGGCACTCTGGAGATGGCTTTGTGTTGGGCTATGAGACAGGTTTTCCTGCTGTTGATTGTCTTTTACTGGCTTCAGTGACTGTAGTCTCCATAGTCTTATGAAATATCAAGAATGTTGTGGTACTTGTTCCATTGATTGCCCTTACCTTCACCACTGAGTGTGCTTCTACTCCAGTTGGAGCAGTGTTCTGGCTGAAAACTGAGTGAGGCCATTTTGTAGTTGCATACAGATTAAATTGATGTTTATGCCCTACGGGATTTAAATTTCTTGGAGAAATCAATACTAAAATGTTGTGTTGGCTTTGTGTTTGTCTCTTGCTGTTTGCTGCTAAGAGTGCTGATGTTGTTTCAGCAGCATAAGGGTGATGGCTTTGTTAGAGGCCTTTTGCTTCAGCAAGTGAATGAAAACAGTTTAAAAATAATTAGAGGACAGAGCCCTTGGTGAGAGGTTGAAGTTCTTTTTTTACAATAATAGTGAATAGTGGTAGAGGTCAGACTGGAACATATATGAACAGTGATGGGGCAGAGAGTACTGCTTGGCATGCAATACAAACAGACCGTAAATATGCCTTGCCATTAGATCTTGAGCCTATATTTGTGAGGGAGGAGTGTTGGCTTACGAAGGACTTTCAAATTCATCAAAGTCAGGATCTTCCTCCCAGATAAGTTAGTGATCCTGCTGCAGAGGATATTTGTATTTTCTGATGAAAGTTCTGGCTGATAAGAGTGCCAGTGTGAGATGGGCAATACCTTGCCAAGAGCTTGACTGTATCCCCTTTTATTTTCCACAGAGTATCAGACTTGTATCACGTAGCAGAGCCTTCCAAGCATGATCAAGCAAGACTTGGTTTTAAGCCAGTGATCTGGAGTGAAAGGTTGGTTAGCTCATTATTAATTCCCTGACCAAGTATTTTGCAAAGAAGAGCTTTTTTATTATTACTTGGCTCCAGAGAGCCAAGAGTATTAGTTTAACTGATTTTAAAAAGGGTTAGATAAAATGTCTCTGGAGGAAATGACCTAATGTACTATAAGGAAGCTGCATACGTGCTCTAGAATTTTTCATGCAGTGGCTATTGTCTTGCTTTTATTTTGTTTTATTGTTGTTATACATATACAGGAAACCCAGTGAAGACAGAAAATCTGAAGAGTTAATAAAAAGTTGGAAAAGGTACTATCTGTCTTTCATTTCTGACACAATGATAAAATGTTGTCGTTGTTTGAACAATCACTTTTAATGTTTGGTCAGCAAAAGACCAAGTATGTAAATGGTTCAATTCCTGTGTCCCAATGTTAGGAGGGATTGTTTATGACTGTTTCCGTGATGTACTGTTCAAGCAGTACTCAGAAAAATAGTCGAGCTGTCAGTTGGCTGGTTTTGTTAGAGCTTCATGGATCTTTAGAAGCTGGGGACTTGGACATCAGTTAAGTTATCTAATAAATCTTTTATCGCTTGTGTTTTTAGGACTGATCTAGTTTTAAATCCAATTAGATTAGGGAGGGAATGACATGATTGCAGTCTATAAGTACCTTCTTGGATAAAGGAAACTTGGTAGTATAGGACTCCTGAGCCGTACAGACAGAAACACTATGGTTCAATAACTGAAAGTAGGCAAACCTCAAATGACAAGCAAAGTGCAGATTTTTAACAGAAACTGAAATAAAACAGTGCAGCAATTGACAGAGTGTAGTGAACTCATTAGCACTGGAAGTTTTATGAACAGGGTTTGTTTTTTCTTTCCTAAAATACAGGTGCTCTGGTCCAAAGAGATTGTTCATGTTATAGAAGGGTGAGTTAAAAGGATCAGAGTGGTCCATTCTGTCTCAGACACATGGGACTCTGTAAGAGATGCCACTGCTAGGAAGCTCATCTGATTCACTGCTATATATACATTTCTTTGTAGTAATCATTTATATCAATAGCAGCTGCTGGTATCACTGTAAATGATCCCATTTTTACATACTGCTTGTAAAATACTGTATCTACATTAGTTGACACTTAGTGAGATGATACCTATTTATTACTTTAAATCTTCAGTGTCTTTCTGTGGTTTTGTTTTTGTTGCTCAAATGTGACAGCTCTGTGAGTGAACTCCATTCAGCTCTCCCAAGAATCCCTAGTCTCTCCAGCTGTCTTTCCTTTTTTCTGGCTTAAGGTTATTCAGCTGCATATATAACATTATGCTCATGTTATACATCACTTCTGAGCACTAAGTGTTTCCATGCTTTCAGCTGCATCAATCCACACTTGAGATTTTTCAATGTTAACAGGGATTCTACAAGACAAGTCATTCTTTCCCGACCTATTCTATTTGCCTGCATCTACAGTGATTTTTAGCTCTGTTTGCTGCATGAGGTTAAGCAAGACAGTTTTGCCTTACTTTAAAAGAGATCATTGTCTGAGTTGTTTTAAAATGAATTTAAATATCTAAAGTGTTGGTTCCATACAGACTTTGATTTCTAGAGGACAGCTTCTCAGTGCTTACTCAATTATCTCAAGAGAGAAATAACAAACCACCCTGCATTTATTAAGTAAAAACATAGTAGAAGCTGACATGTCTGTGAGGAAGGGGAATTCTGCATTCTACTTGTGTAACTTTAATTCTCTTTAGAGGTGAAAGGATTAATTTGGGCAGCTTTTTTTTTATTTTTTTTTATTTCTGACCCATGGTTTTCAAGAATGCATGTGAAGGGTATTCTTTTTTTCTGCCTTTAAAATGCAATGTTACTTACTGTACATGGTGTGCCTAACTTATGCACTTGCAAAGGTGTTCATGGTGCATGTAAAGTGGCAGGTCTCAGCCCCAGGGCTTTTGCAATGTCAGTTCAGTCTGGGTGTAAAGGGCAGCAGAGGATGGGAAGTTCAGGAAAAATAAGCTTCAAGTGCAGTATGTGCTTCTGAAGTTCTTGCTCTGACATGAGTACCAACAGAAATTTTTCAGCTTTGCACTTGTAGGCTATAACTTATGATCAGTGACAGGACTGACCCAAAGAAGGACGAAATTCCCAATCCCAGCTTCCAGACAGTGATATAATTTTTCTCTTTGATGTTTAAAAGGCTGGACTTGAGTTTCTTACAGTGGCCTTCAGCTCATCAGTGCTATTCCTGCTTGGAAAATCTAAAGACTGTATGAAAGAACACAAGGAAAAAAGTTTGCTTGAAACTGAAATTGTCTTCTTCCAACTACACTTACAGTGATTGTACAGCATCAGGCAAACTTCAAGTAAAACTAAACTCATGTGTGCCTGCTGAGCATTGTACATCAATTACTACTCAAGTAGAGAGTGAGTTTAAAAATGGCCACTTCTCTACCACTTATGTTGGTTTTAAAGTATTTGTCTTCCATTTGACAATATTCAAACTTAAGAAATTTCTGAAAACTGTAAATTTGAAATTAAAAATAGAGTATGTATATACATACAAAGGGAGGTTTTGTAATGTTTTTATTTTTGATAGTGTCTCAAAGTGAAATACTTTAGAGGATACCTCTATGCCAGATAACTGAACTTTTAAATCTTTATCTGTAAGTTACTAAAGCGTGACTTAACTCTCAGTATTTCACCTCTGGGTGTGCCTATCTCTGCTGATTCTATTGAAATGCGTAACTTAGACATTTTCAGAAGTTCTGGTAGATGGCAGTTCAGTTTGTACAGTTTGTAGAAACCAGCTAGCATCTTTATAAAGTATAAATCTGTGTGCCTTTGTATTTCCACTTTTACAGCAACACTGAGGGGAAGGAATGGCTGCATAGGAATTTGAATGAGCTGAATGCTCTGTCTCAAAACCACACAGTATTGAATTCTTTCTTTTTACAAGGCAACAATGTTACCCAAGATAGCAATTCTAAACAGTGTGTATTCATTATAGAAGTAGAAGCAAATGCCAGCATTATTTCGGAAAACAAATGATCTGACTTGGAAACATACTTGATTTCCTTAGCTTAAAGTTAGTAGCCAAAGTTTCAGTGTACTTATCTATCTAGTCAATGTACTTCATCATTGATAGCAACGTTCTTTACTTTTGTGTGTTTTCATGTCATGTTTTCAATATGTTAAGATCACTTCTGTTACATTTCAAATATTGGCTTTGTTGGTTGTCCTGGGTTTAACAGTGACAGTCATCTTTTTTAGTTCTTCATAATAACTGGTGCAACACTATACTTTTGAGTTTTGGCCTGGGAACAAAACTGATAACAGGGTTGGTTTTAGTTACTGCTCAAATGTTTTACTCTGACCAAGGACTTTGTGAGCCTCATGCTCTGCCAGGGAGGAGGGGAGGTTGGGAGGAAGCAGGGACAGGACACCTGACCCAAACTGACCAAAGAGGTATTCCATACCACAGCACGTCATGCCCAGGATGTAACTGAGGGTTATCCGGAAGGGCGAGTGCTCTGGGAGGTTGGAGGAGGTATCGGTCACTGCTCAGTCGGGCAGGGTGGGGTGAGTTATCTGTCAGTGGTTGGTGAGGTGCTATATTCTCTTCCCTTGTTATTTCCTTTATCATTATTATTATTGGTGGTAGCAGCAGTGATTTGTGTTATACCTTAGTTACTAAACTGTTCTTATCTCAACCTGTGGGAGTTGCATTCTTTTGATTCTTCTCCCCATCCCTCTGGAAGCAGGGG
Source organism: Agapornis roseicollis (assembly GCA_002631895.1). NCBI lineage: Eukaryota > Metazoa > Chordata > Aves > Psittaciformes > Psittacidae > Agapornis > Agapornis roseicollis. The sequence goes on along the minus strand of NDXB01015093.1, from coordinate 33,241 downwards.
AGGGCAAGAAAGGGGGGTTGAGTGAGCGAATTAGCTGCGTGGCTGGGTTTAAGCCATGACATTGGTAGAGGAGTTTGGATCCTAGGGGTATCCATGTGCTGAAGGAATGTGTCTGGGAACTGTATTCCAGCACATCTTTGGCTGACTTCTCTGTGTTTCCAGCATTGGGTCACTCAGTTCCTTCCCTCACCATTGCTAGTATCTGTTACCAAACAGGTAAATGTCAGTATTTATCTGCACATAGCTATTTCCATGTCTGCATCTCAAGAAGTAATTATGGAGAGCTGGAGAGCACTCAGCATTATTTCAAACTGGCAAAATATTTCTGTGCTGCTGGTGGCCAACTTAAAACCTACAAAACAGCAGAAAATAATGTCATATATTGGCCTGTGTAGCAGCAGCACTGTGAGTAGCATTGGAATTAAAGTGGTCACAGAGCTGGAGGGATGTTGAACGATATTTTCAAAAGCATTCACTCTCTTCACTCAAGGTGCTCTTGATCTTTTCCCTCTGTGTTTATTCTGGTCAAAAATGAACTTTTTTGTTATTTTGAAGTGGTTCTAATTATAATGGTAATACAAATGTACGAGTGGAGAGCTGCTTGAGTAATCTCTTCAAATTAAGTGCACTTCTAGTAAAGTGATTTAAGTTTACCTGCAAGTGAACACTTGTGCTACAGAGTGATACAAAGCTTCATATATCATACCTCATTTTTGCCTGTGAACGTAAAAGCCTGGTACCCACTGAAATGCAGGTGAACATCTGAAGCCATTATTTTTAAGTATGATACATTAGAATAAAAAATTGCTGGCAAACGCTCAGGATCTAGTGGCTTCTTGTTTATTTTTATGTTTTAAATTCCTTTTTTGTTCATTAGAGTTATTAAATTCTTTCAAGTACGGTCGTGGCTATGAACTTTGATACAGATCAGGGCAGATTTTAGATGCTATCTAGGCTGTTACTTAAAGTGTAATCACTGCAAGGGCATTCCTGTTGATTTCAGTGCTGCCATTTGCATGAATTAGGGTTAATCATGAGAACCAGGAGAGTGTAAGACTATAACCCTAATTTCCATTCCCTTTTATATGTTTGAAAATGGGTTATATCACTCCTCAGAGGCCTGACCATTTAACTCTTTTCATTGTAACCAAGGGATAAAACTGACAGCAATTCCAGTTTGGAGAGGCCTCAGATAAACTTCTGTCATCTACCTCCCCTATACATCCTCTCTATCTGGCCTGATGGAACATCCAACACTCCAAAGTCAGCTGCACATTCCATTAGACTGCTAAAGCAAAAGTACATTGAGGGCTGAGGTACAATGTGTTGTATTCTAGTGGTTACAAGAAGAAAGTTACATATATGTATGTTTTTATACACACTCACACTGTATATATATATAGTACAAATAACTATATTGGGCAAATAACTTTTCTATTTCATTTAGAGGATAGAAGGCAAGACTGGAAATTCACAGAACCTTTTGGTTATTATAACTGATATTTCTGAAATGTTTCTCTGAGTAGTCACTTGTGCAAGTGACTGCTACATGTGGAGATGCAGAAAATGTCTTGTAAAACTATTGTGGCTTGGGTAACTTGTGTGCCTGACGCTTAGGAGCGATACCACAAATGTACGAGAAAAGTGATGTAATGAATAGTGTATACCTAAAGAGCTCCAGATAAAAGGTTCAAATAACAATTATCTCAGTTGAATGTAGTGTTTTAAAAACAGCTTAATCCATTTTCCTGCCCTTTTTGTGCTTTTCCTCTAAATAACTCTAATGTATAATAATTAATTGCTTAAAATAATACCAATAAATCTAACAAGGTTTGTCTAAAGCTTGGCTGCACAGAGGAAACTTCATGTTTGTTTCAGTGTGAGAGGAAAAAGCCATTTACTGAAAAATATTAAGAAAGCTAATATTAATTTAGATGGAACTTAATGAAATCTTTAATGGCTTTTTAAAATTATTTTCCTTAGATTTTAATTTGAATTAAATCATTGCTATTGTTAAATTAGTTAAACACTAAATTAAGAAATGCAAATGAAGTAAGCCCAAAATCCAATGTGGTTATTGTTTTTATTGATATATGTAGGCTACTGGTGCGGAGCAAATTCCAATTATATCTGATCTGTTATTTGCAGTACAAGTTCCTGACTCTTCATTAAGTGTAATACATTAGATTAAATGCTTTGCTCGATAAGAGCTTGGAAAATACCAGTATTACAATAAACCACTTGCTGCTTTTGCCTCTTTGTTTGAGCTGTTAGCGCTGCCTGTAATGCAGGCTTTCTAGTTTAATGTTTTAAAATCCTGTCCAGTTGTGATCATCAGAGAAAGATAAATGTAAACTTTAGGTAGCATAGTCACAGGAGGCCTGTGAGTGAGGGAGAGTTGCTAAAGGCAACTCCATTACATACATGAGTTCACCTGAATAAATGTTCAGTGGCTTCTGCTATGCTAACTGTAAATACTAGTAGCTAGTGAGGAAAATGCTAGTTTCACATGATGTATCTCCCTATATGATTAAAACATCCAAAATAAATGGAGCGTGTCTTCAAGTACCAGAACTAAATTTATCCAAGTTGTTCTGTATCTGTTGGTTTATTCTTTTATAAAGTGCAATATCCTAAACTGACTAAAATAAATAGAAATCTAGGTAGGAAAGAGGAAAATGTATGTGCCATTTTGAGCTTGTCTGCTTTGTGCACAACTGAGGTACTTGTCTGTATAAAAGCTCCTTTTTGATTTTTAAGCTACTTTTTCCCCCAGAAGCCATTCAGGAAGGCAAAATTGAGCCAAAGCTGCCCATAGCTGCCCTGTGACAGTCCCAGGTGGAGAGAGGACACCATAACCAAGGATACATGGTGTTGCATGGCTGGCCCAGCCCAGCTCTGGGCAAGCCAGGTACACCTGGGGGTACCATGTTCCTGAGCTGTGGCTGGTTTTGCCTGTGCTGCTGTATCTGGCAGAAGCAGCTTCATAATCATCCATGTGAATAAAACTGTTTTGGCTTCAGTCAATGGTTAATCTTTTCCTGGCAGGATAAATGTTGCAGTTGATGTGATGGAGCCTTGTGAGGTAATTACTGTTCTGTTTTAACCTAATGTGGTGGACATAGCAAGTGTATCGAAAGTGTGGGCTGGGTTTGGGAGATGGCATTCCAATGCTTTGGTTAAGTCATTTGTGATGTCTAAGTCTACAGGGGGAGTATTTGGCAGAGCTGAGACAAGACATTGACACCCACTTAGCATGGGTGTCAGCCTTCTCACCCTATGCCCAGAGAAACTTCTGCCCATTCTACTCTAAATAGTGTAAACCAGTCCTTTTCCATTTTCTCTCTCTCTCTCTGTCCTCCTCTTTCATTTTCCCTGAGTTCTAGACCAACCTGCATCTAGAGTAATTCAAAATGGTTCTGTGAAGACACTGAAAGAGACTGTAGTGTTTTATTACTGGAATGAGTGAAAAAAAGCCCTCTTTTCTGCATCATCATGAGAACCTCATGGTCTTTGTCATCTTGCTTTGTTTCACATTTGACTGCTTAGTAACTGCTACCATACCGGTAGTAAAATGCTTCTCTTTCTTGATGCTTTCCTCCCATCCTGTTGTTGCAAAAATCCTTGGAGTGTGGCTCCAGAAAATCTCCCTGAAACACTTTCCTCTGACAGCATAGTCTATTTGTGCTACTCCATGCCCATGGTCATCAGAATCCCTTTTCTGTGCCTGGGCTAAAAATGAGACCAGTCTAGCTCAACACCTCCTCCACTTCCATATGTTATACTGCATTTGTTGCTGAGGGTGATGCCAGCTATTGAGTGCCTCCTTGCAGTGGTGGCAAGGAGGCAAGATGATGAGTTTCTGGATTGCAGACAGAGGTTTTTACCTTGCAGGAGATGTTTTGTGTTTTTGAGGCAGTCATTGCTTGGGTTTCTCTTCTGTAAGATTTTTGAGAATCCTCTTACACAGATGTTTTCAGGTGCTGCTTCTTAGGGTTTTTTTTTTTTTTTTGCCACACCATGATCAGAGGATAACTAGACTTACAGAATGATACTGTGGCCATTGGGCACCATGTTGCAATGGCATCATCTCGTACTTGCTTAACTGTATTGAATGTATGGCACTGCAGCACTCTGCAAAGAATGAGGTTTCTGCATCCAGAAGAGCAAACAGTGGGTTGTTTTCAGTGCATGGTAGTAGTTAAATGGGAATCAATTGTGGAGAAGTTATGGAAGCACTGGCATGGAGGAAAGGTGGATTTGTATTGGACTTTAATGTTTGACCGTGCTGCATAGTAGAAGCTTGTTTCCTCCTGCAAAACAGACTGGTTTCAGCTGGCTAGAGTAGTGTGTATGTTATGACCCAACCCAGGCAATGAAGTCTGTATAAATAAAAGTACAGGTATTATGAATAGTGAGGATAAGTAGTGCTGGATTAGAATATAAATCTTAAACAGGATTAAGCCACAGCAAATATGTACCTATGGAGCAGAATGTGCTTTCTGAATAGGGAACAAGTTAGATAAACATATTTCATAATTTCAGAGCCAGCTCTGCCTCAGTTTGTGAGTGATCATGCCCTTTTATACTTCAAGGAGAATTCATATTGCACCAGAGATGAACGTTTTCCTTGGAATCATATCTGTTTGTTGGCCGAGGACTGAGAAAAACTTGCTGCAGGATTTGTGTAGGATTCACTCGCCCCATCTGAAATTCTGTGAGGGCTGAAATTAAATGTGAGCAAGAGGAAGAACCATGTAATGGTACAGGCTCATTTGTTTTCACATGAATACATTAAAGCAAAATCTCACTTTCATGAATCAGCATTTCCTTTGTCAATAACTTTCAATGTTAAACAGTAAGGTGACACCAGGATTACGTTGGGAAAAAAGTAAATTAAACTGTGACAAAAGATTCTTGAGGGTAAATTGACATCTCAGATCTTAATTCATGGTTCAGCTACAGAACAGGATGGGAATAACTATTTCCTTCCCACAGTTGTTTTGTAACTGAGAGATAAAAAGGACATTTCCAGATCCTTAGAGATACCAGCTCATTCAAATCCCACACTATATTGAGAAAAGATTCCTTTACTCCATTCCATGTTTTCTGAAAATTGTAATGCTCATTCAGTTTGTCAAGATATGGAGCAGACAGTTGTGCACTTTCCTTATTGCTAGAAAGAAAGTAGCTGATGTTTTAGTATCCTCATGTGCTGAAATGTCATATTCTTCAGCCAGAGTGTAGTGTTTCCTCCTCTTCAGTCTTACCAAATCCATTTTCCATACATTAACCTCTTCCTGACCTAGTGCCACTCATGCATAAAATGCCCAAGTGCTTCTAGGTTGCAAGCGTAGCAGTTGTCTAATATGTTAGTCTTGACAAGGATTCAAAGGAAATACACAGATTTATGAATATTATTAATTTTAATAAATAATCCTGGGGAAGTTATTTTGGAATGCTGTCATTAAAGCTTCTGAGACTGCTGTTTAAATTACATAGATATCCTGCTACTCTGATCTTAGTGGTAGGAATTATTCTACCTTGGGACACACTTTGTTTATATCCATAGGTATCCGTGGGTTTCAATAAATACAAGTACATGGCATTTCCTTGACATGTCAGTTTAGTACGTCCTCCCTCATGCTTATTTATGTAAGTATTCTAAACTCCTAAAAAAAAAAAAGTTTCCTATGTTCTGCCACTTGGCATTGCCAGCTCAGTCCTGAAATACTTCTGTTGGCTTTAGAAGTTCACAGAAAATTTAGAAGACAAAGAAAACCAAGAGAGAACACACTTTCTGCAGGATCAGTGGTGGAAATTACCATTGCTTCTCTTTTTGTAGAATAGATTCTGCACAGACAGCAGTGAAAGCTTCCCTATCCTGCAGTCCCATCTCTGATTTAAGAAAGCATCTTTGGAAGAAAATGTATGCATTTTTATATAAATGGGTTTTATCTTTAGCCTGGCCATTTTTTTTTTCCCTTAAATACAGACATTATTGTCTCATTGGCTTGTTGATGCTAATGATGCTACTTGTGTTTAAGCATGTTCTGAAGCGATTTCATAAGCTCTTAGCTTTAATTTTTCATCTCCTGCAGAAAGCAAGCAAGAGAACTGAGTCATGTAATTTGTGACCTAGTGTGTGCTTGGCAATACCTGGCACGAATCCTTTAAACAGGGGCATGTGTCTTGGGCCCAGTTTCTCAGAACAGAGAGCTATTAGTGGAGATATCTCCTGTATGTTAGTTGCTGTGACTATAAACATTGAGAAAGGTTTTATGATATACTGAGAAAAAGCCAAAGAGGTGAGCTGTGCATCACACAACTTCATCCAATGTTCCTCTAATCCTGTCTTGCGCAGTCAGCTCTCTCTCCAGGCTTATTCTCTGATGTGATGATGAGAAGCTTATGCTTGTGACTTGAATAAATCATGTAAGTTGCATGTTAAACAGGGGAATAGTATGTTGGGAGCCTCATCGAATTCAACAAGGAAAAATGTCAAGTCTTGCACCTGGGGCACATAAACTTCCCGCGTTGATAAGAATCAGGGAGGGAAACTCTCCTGAAATGGACATGGGAGGTCTAGCTAAAGATGAGCCAGCAGTGTATCTATGCAGCAAGGAAGGCTGACATCATACAGGCTGTAGCAGCAGGAGAATAGCCAGGCAACTGAAGGAGAAAATTACTGTTCTTTCTTCAGCAGTCCTTTAGATCAGGTCTGGAATACTATGCCCATTTGGGACCTCCTTATGTAAGAAACACATTGACAAACTGGGCCAAGTGCACTGAAGAAGCCACCAAGGTGCTTGGTGGCTGGAGGACCTCTCCTGATCAGGGAGGCTGGGAGAGCTGGGCTGTTCAGCCTGGAGAAGAGGAGGCTTTAGAAAGGACCTGATGGTGGCCTCTTGAGGTGCTCTTTGCTGAGGTATCCAACAGAGGGATGTGAGACCATGTTCATAAATCGGTAGTTTCTAATGGGATATACAAAAGTAAGAAGTTTTTCACAGGAAGGATGCTGACGCGGGAGTCACGGACAACGCTGAGACGATCAATGTGATCAAGCAAATGCCATCTTATTAGACAAAGTGTCAACGTTATATAGAGATTCTTAGCACAGCTACATGGATTTGGCAATTGTTGATTGGGCATCTTAACCCTTACCAGTGCTAGGATTGGATAACACCGTCCTGGGAACTTGACCGCCAGAACTTCCCAGCTCCCCTTCTCCTCCGCCTACCTCTGAGTTCTTACAGCTGGTGTTTCTTTTACTCCCTAATCCATGGCCTGCAGTTTATCTTGACTCCATTTCTGTTCTCAGGCAGGCTGCCTTACACCAAGGTCTCTGGATTGCTCACAAAATGTCCGTTGTCAGACAGCCTGTCCACAGAAGGAGTATAAATATAAAGCATTTTATTAGTGGGTTTTTGGTAACTGAAGGTCTTGAAACCTTGTCTCAGAAATGTAAAAAGGCAAAGCTGATTTTATGTTGTTCTCCTTCTGAAAAAAGTTGGCGTATTGACCTAGTTCTGTCACTCTGCAGCCACAAGCCAATTGGATCCTTCGGCTGCCACCTCATCTCATTTTTCCTTGTTTGGACAGATAGAGCTAATTACAGTAGGTACTCTATCCAAATTTTTGCAGATTAATTTACAGCATGATGAACAGTCAGTGATGGAGATGCAACGACGAAAGTGAGGGATGCTCTGACCTTGTCACTCAGATGGATGTGGAGACATACTACTTTTTTCCCAGATGGCTCTTGAGTTTTACATAAAGTCAGTGATATGTTTAATTACTTCTGACAAACAGAGAATGCATTCTCTTTTAGCTGTATTGTGTTATGTCCTTCATGACAGTGGAAGAAGGTGAAGCAGCATTTTGACCAGCCACCCTTTGAGTAGAATATTATGGACTGAAAGTCTTGGGGTTGAAGGACAGGCTTTCAGTTCCCATTGACTCTTGGTGCTGTAACGATTAGAAAGGGTTATGCAAGAAATTGCTTTGGATACCTGTGACGTCAATGAAACTTCAATGCATGCCTAAATAATGTTCTGCAGAGATGTTTTTTCAGCAATCAAGATGTAGCTTACATGCTATATGACATTTGATAACTTTTGTGAAAGAGAAGATTAATTTGAAATTGCATTAGCATGTAGTAAAACAGGTCAAGATTGTTTCAGTCTTCAGAATTATGATAAATATAATTAGGGATGTCAGACTTCTGTCTTCTCATGAGTTTTAAAACAAACACGTTTTGTGTGTGGGGAATGGATATACTTGGAAATATAGAGCTGATACAGTCAGATGTCTGTTTGCAACATTTGAAGGTGCCTTATTGGTTGGTTGATGATGAATATTTTAAACACTCAGTGTAAAATACTTTCATGTATTTTGTGAAAAGAAAAATGTGCTGGGTGTGTCTTCCCCACTGAGCATTCTTTTAGACCACCTCTGGGTCGACCTGATTTACAGGCTTTCATTCAAAAGTGGCAGAGGATTAAGGGGAGATTCTTTCAATAGTGCTTAAGGCTGAAATAGTTTTGCTGCTGTTGGTGAAGGTAAGAATGGTTATCCTGAGTCAGGCCAAAGGGCCAGCTAGGCTAGAATCTCTTCTGACGGTGGCCAGTCTGTAGTACACAAGCAAGGCTTGAACGGCTGTTATATCTCCCAGTTTTCACCAGTATGCAGTTTAGCAACTTCCTGAGCCTTAGGTTTTTTTATTTAACACTTGTTGACTGACTTTTTCCCATGAACTTCTGTAATCCCTTTTTAAAAGCATGTAGGTTTTTGGCACCCATAGTGCCCTGTAGCGCAGAGCATTTCATCTGAGCTGTGCATTGTGTGAGAAGTCCCTAGTTTTTGTTTATATTGGGCATGTCACCTGATAACTCCATTTGCTCCTCACTAGGTTTTGTACTATGAGAAACAGTGAATAATTATTCTGTATTTATCATCTTCTTGACTGCTGGTACCCTGCTGGCCTCCCTCTGGTATTGTCTTAGCTATTTCTTTTCTTGGCTGAAGAACTGTAATCAAGACTTAGTCATGTCTCGTTGGAAGCTGTCCCACACCTTTGATCAGCCTTGTTGTGCCTCTTTGTATTGTTTCCATTTTTACTATGTTCTTTTCATGATGTAGGACCAGTACTACACTGAATATTCAAACAGATACTAACCTTTTATTTAAAAGGTATCATAATGGTATTTCTGATTTTATTCTTTTAATACAATTTTTAATGTACTTGCTTTTTCAATTTTTAGTATTGATCTAATGTTTTCATGAAATTATTAAAACTTACCATGCTTTACTCAAAGATAATAAATACCTAGAGCATGATGGATATGTAAATTTAGATTTGTTCTTTCCATGTACATTACTTTGTACTAATCAACATTGAATTTCATCTGCCATTTTGTTTCTTTTCCTGTCTCTCATAAGAAAATTCTTTAACTCCACAGGGCTGGCTTTGTTGTTGTTTGCCCTTTCCCACGTTACTTGTGACCTTTCACTAGTGACTGTGAAAAGCGATCACATAGTCCTACTGGTTTTTTTCATGCATTTTAAAAAGAGATCATTTATGTGTAAGACCACTTCCATTCTGTCCTGTGGGCAACTGGCTTTCTGCAAAACATTTTGGTGAAGAACCCTGTTAGAAAAAGCTGCTGGAAATCCATGCTTATGCATGTAAAGCAAGTTGTTGGAGACTCCTGTTTCAAGACTTTTAGCAAGATGTATTTTCTCCAGTTAACATCTGGACAACTTGGCACTTCATTTATACACAACATGTTCTAAGCATCATTCCATGTTGACAACTCAGTCTGACACAGGCCCTCCAACACGTCCAGATTAAGACCTCCATACGTTGTCCTTGAACTGTCTTGGTGTTAGTTAAGGGTATTCTAGGCTTTTGACTGCTGCGTTTAATTTCTTTTTAATGTGTTTTCTCCTTCTTATGTTATTCCACTTTGCTGAAATTATGTATTTTCACTGTGGATTTATGGTTTATTTTTATTGATTGGCCCTTCATAGACTGATTTATCTTAATAGAATCATAGAATGTTTTGGTGTGGAAGGGACCATTAGAAATCATCTAACCTGTGGTATGCAGGTACATCTTCAACTAGATCAGATTGCTCAGTCCCCCATCCAGTCTTGACCTTGAATGTTTCCAGGGATGAGGCATCTACCACATCTCTGAGCAACCTATGCCAGTGCTTCAGAACCTGCACTGTTAAAAATGTCTTCCTTAAATCTAGCCTGGATCTACCTTATTTTAGTTTAAAGCCATTACCCCTTGCTCTATTGCAACAGGCCCTACTAAAAAGTCTGTCACATCTTTCTTATAAGCTACCCTTTAATTGCTGAAAGGCTTCAGTAGGGTCTCCCCACAACCCTTTCTTCTCCAGGCTGAACAACCTCAACTCTGTTCTTTATGGTAACTATTACAGAGTGCTTCTTCAGTAGTAACTTTCTGAACCCTCGTGTGTTTTGTGCTTAAGATAAACCAGGTCAGGAATTGCTGCTTTTTTTTTTTTTTTTTTTTTTTTTTTTTTTTTTTTTTTTTTTTTTTTTTTCTTTGTTTGTTTTTTTTTTTTTTTTTTTTTTTTTTTTTTTTTTTAGAGTTCTATAAAAGTTGTAGCATAAGCATGTGCAAGTATGGTGTTTATTCTAACTCATACAACGATAACTGTATTGTCTGTCCAGGTGGTCTCTCCAATCACTTTGTGTGTATTTTAGTCACTGTTGTCATTCTGGGCAGTGACCTGTTTTATGTTCCCAACATTGATGTGGTATTCAAACCATATGAGTTATATTAGAAGTTGGTGCAGTTAACTGTTTACTCTGACTTCAAGTTTTTATTAATATATAGCAACACTCACTGCTGTGGTTTTCCAATGTCTTTGCAATGTAATTTGTTATTTTATTATACAGCATGTAATGATTGCCATTCACCAGTAAGCTGCTTCTGTCAATATCCTTATTGAAAACTAGGTATTTTAAGGTTTTCTATTTAAACTTTTTAGATACCTAGTATCAGTACAGGAACACTTCCATGCTTGGCTTAGTAGCGTTTGTTTTTTTTTTTGTGCTATGATTAAAATGGAATTATTTCTTCTTTGCAGTTTCTTGTTCAGATTTATTAATGTCTGCCCTATCTTTTATTTATAGATACAGTTTTAATGATTTCAGCCCTAGAAAATGTGTCATGTCCATTTGCACCAGCCTTACTGCACTTCTTAGTTTAAAAGATTCTTTTGTAACATTATTAATTGTAAATGCCAGTAGTCTGGTACCAGCTTGATTTAGATGAAAACCATCTTTCCTGTATAAGCGGCCTTTCTGTCAAAAGCTTCTGCAGTTCCTACTGAATCAAAATTTGATAGTAAAAGCTCACATTTGTGAGAACAGATTTATGCCAGTGTGGAGGTTTGTTTTTTCTAAATCATAACCAAAATGTTTAATAGACTTTATTGATGGAAACAGATTTGTTAGAACAGATAAAATATTTGATTCACAGTAAATCTGTGGACACTGAAAATGCAAAGTGGTAGTTGCCAAAGCAATAGGCATTCAGGTATTGGCTATGACTTTGGAAGGACTAAGCTATAAAAGATCATTTTGTTCTACCATTGACTTGGCACAAGACATTCAGAATCTTCAGCAGAAGGGAGAATCAGACTAATAAAGGCAGATGCATGGTGTACGGGTAGGATTTGATTGTAGGAATTTGAAAGTTGAAGACAGTGAGCTAAGCAGCTTAACATCTTCAGAATAAGAGGGAGTGAAGCTTGTAAGTGCGTCAAGCTGTTTACTTAGATCTAGTCTAAGGAGCTTAAGTAGCTTATAACACCCCAAGCTCGCTAGCTCTGGAGGAAGGGACTTACAAGCTGCACAACAGCTATATTTCAAAGACCTTACAAGTACCACTGATGCAGCCTGCAGGGCTTCTAGAAAGCATGTCAAGTAAATCTGTCTGTCTGTTTCTATGCAGTATCAAAGTGCTTCCTTTTGTTTCTTCCTTATAAAGTTATGGGCAACTCTCTACCCTGGAGTTATCATGATGTTAAATACCAGGGACTTTGAAATCAGGAGGTTCTCAAAATTAATTTAATCATGTCCTTCGTATGTATTATGTCCTCTTTTTCCTCACTAAACCCCCATACCATTACACACTCTTGGATGTACCATTTTTTTCCTATCACGTGTTATATGAGGAACTTGAGTCCCCATCTTTATAGTGGGAGGTAGAAAACTATCTCAGTTTTATAGTTGTAAGTTAGCGGTCTTCGGGGTCTTTGGCTGTAAATGTGTTTGTTTCTTGTTGAAGTGTTTCGGACTAGATCACCACAAATTATAAAACTGCTCAGTATTGCTATGGTCCCATCCAATTCGCATTGAAATCACTTGGCTTACTTGGGGTCAAAGGCTCCTGCAAAGCAGACATGGCTATCTGCACAAACTTTTGCTTTATAACATAACTGTCATGTTCTCAAGAGTGTCCTTTCTTACTAGTCAAAAAATTACCTTCATAATGATGCTTTCTTGAGTAATTTTATCATCTTGAGCTTTTTCTGTCCTGAATTCATTAAGGGTACTGAAGACGCACTTTAAATTACAGGGATATGACCAGTTTTCTAGTTTGCTCTGACTCCTTGCTCCCTAGGTGTTTCGTTTCTATATTTTGAAGTAGATTCTTACATGGATCTTACATATTTTTGCCTGTACAGGCTGAATCATATAATGATGAAAAATGGATCTTTGTAAGTTAATATTTCACACAGTTCAGGCTGATTTTGCAAAGTAGTCTTTCAGGGTATTTTACTCTGTTTACAGTTCCTTGTAATAAGTTATTCTAAGAATAGTTAAAATCACCAAATGGATGAGGATGGAAAGGACCTCTGAAGATCATCTAGTTAGAGCAGGGTGAGCTGGAGGAGGTAGCCCAGGATTGTATTCAGTTGGGTTTTGAATATTTCAAGGATGAAAGTTCCACAAACTCTCTGGGAAAACTGCTGGGGAGGAACACAATTTTAAAAGGAATTTTTTGTATTTCAGTTTGTGCCCTTTGCTGCTTGTTCTGTCGCTGGGCGACACTGAGAAGTGCTAAAATACCTCATGAGCCTTCTCTTCTCCAGGTTGAACAGTCCCAGCTCCTCTCTCAGCCTTTCTTTGTATGCCAGGTGTTCTAGTCCTTAACTGTCCTCATGGCTCCTCACTAGACTGATTCCAGTATTTTTGTACTGTCTTGCCCAGAGCTGGACCCCTCAATACCAATACATAGCACATTGTGCTGAGTAGTGCTCCCCCTAGACCTGCTAATAATGTTCTTTTTAATGCAGCCCAGGTTCTGCTGGTGTTCTTTGCTGTAAGGACACATAGCTGGATCATGTTTATCTCATGAAAAGGATCAGGTCCTTTTCTGCTAAACTACTTTCCAGCTGATGGCCTCCAGCCAGTTGACCCTCAGCCTGTACTGGTGCATGGGGTATTTCCTCCCCAGGTGCAGGACTTTGTATTTCCATTTATTGAACTTGCTGAGGTTCCTGTTGGTCCATTTGTTCAACTTGTTGAGGTCCTGCTGATGGCAGCACAGCCCTCTTGTGTATCTACACTCCTCTCAGTTCTGTGTCCTCTTTTAACTTGCTGAGGATATACTCTGTCCTGTTGTCCAAGTCATTAATATTGAACAGTATCAGACCAGTATTCACCATTGGAGTACACCATTAGTGAGTTGCCTCCACCTAGAATTTGTACCACTGATCATAACCTTTAAGTCCAGCAGTTCAGCTAATTTTCAGTCCACCTCACTGTCCCCAAATCTACTCTGCTCTTCGTCAGTTTGCCTGTGAAGATACTGTGGGAAACAGTGTCAGAAGGCTTGCTTAAAACTGAGATAAACAACACCCAGTGCTTTCTCCTTATCCACCAAACCAGTCATCTCATATTCAAAGGCTATGCTGACTAATGCTAATCACCTTTCTATCCTTCATATATTTGGAAATGGTTTCCAGGAAGTTTTGCTCCATCTTCCCAAAGATCATAATTCTTCCCTGTTCTAGACTTTCCTCTTAGTCTCAGAGGCCTGGTGTCCTAAAAGCAAATCTTAGCACTGCAGACTGAGGCAAAGATGGCATCAAGAACTTTACTCCTTTATTACCCGGCCCTGTTAGTTTACAATCACATGCTATAGACCTTTGTCTGTCTATGTGTGTAAGTGTGTTTATGTGTGGGCTCATTTCCAAGCAAACAAGCCTGAGGTTTGTGCTGGTTTCCCAGACAAGCTCTTCCTGTCCACGGCTCAGGATGTCAGCCAGCTGCCCTAGCAAGCCAGCGATTCAATTGCAGGGGAAGTTCAGCTTGGGTGAAAACAAAGACAGCAGTACACATTTGTCTTTTGGTTTTTAATTGCTTCCGTCTCCGTATCTGAAGCATTTTTCTTAAAAATACTTCACTTCGCAGGTGTAGCCTCGTGGACTTTCTCTCATCATCGCCTTTCTTATCATTTGTAGCCATCAGAGTTCAAAATACTTTTGGCAAGGGAGTTTACGCAGGTGCCCTAGAGCAAGTCCCATTGGGATAACTGCATTCTTTTTATTTAAGTCCCCTTTTTGTCTCTATTATCTTGGGGTTCATTTCGTGTCATGAGTTGTTGGGTTGTTCTGTGTTGTACAACCCAGAGAGGGTTGTATTTCACTGTGGAATTTTCTAGGGCAGAAGCTTTTGTATGCAAAGTATTTTATTTTTTTTTAAATAATGGGAGGACAATCCAATAAACCATTTTCTTTCTTACTGGACATTGAAATAATGTTGCTTTTTTTTATTAGAAAAAAGTATATAGAATGGCTTTTGTTTTCTCATTGATTTTTAAAGCAAAGCTGTGGCTGTAGTTCACAGTGAAAAGGTGGCGCAATATAGGTGATGCTATGACATTCTCAGAATTGGGCTGCAGTCCTCATTCATCTAGATGAGTATCTTCACTGTGTCTTTTTCTCACATCTGAAATCAGGATTATGGTAATTCCTATTTGGTAAGGGTATTCTGAGGATTATTAGACTGGGTTTATAAACTCAGTCATTATAGGAAATAAGATTCAGGCCCAGAGATTTCTCTTTTTGGGTTAATTCTCAGATGAAAGACCTGCTGGGGACCCTGTACACCAACATGTACAGCAGTCTAGATCAGGGTCACCGAAGTTTTCAGGTTCACAGTGATTTATTTGCACCTTGGATACAATGCTTGTATATAAGTAGAATAAGCCAGTTTCACACTCTGTTCTGGAGAGCAGCAATTGTTGCTTCTGGTGAAAACTTTTGTGGCACATGCTTTGGATTTGTGTGTGGTAGGAAAATAGAAGATGTGGTGTAGGACTCACATAGTTTCTTCTGGGAATTTGTGGAAGAAAACAGTAGCTGATAGGCCATGTAGCCTTTGCATGGTGAGCATGATGTCTCTGATATGTCAGATCTCTGACACATGTAGTGCACAGGAGGCCAGGGCACATATGGTAAATCTTGATGCCTTTTGTATTCTTTTCAACCAGTCAAAATTTGAGCTCAAAAAAAAAAAGATATGAAAGCAGAAATCTGAACATATGGCAACCCTAATTAAGGGGGTGATGTTATTTTTCTTTCACCTTCAAAATCTTTGCAGTCTATACTGACCTAAGTGCTCTTTCCTTTCCTATCGTGCATTCAGCTATTCCCATAGAAGGTTTGCTTTCCTGAGCAGGGAGACTGAGTAAGCATGTACAATCAAATACCTGAATTTTTGTTACATACCTGAATTTTTGTTACATAAGAAATAATGTGCTTTCAAAATTTCTTCTCAAACTGTCTCATAATTAAAGTCATATTTAAGAGGTCTTTTATGAAGAAACATGAAGGATGCCTCTTTTTGGAGACTGAGACTGAGATACCTGTACTGACTGATAACAGAAATGAATCTTGAACCTAGATTTAACGTAAATGAAGGCAGTGTCTTTGCTATTTGGTTTAGAGTCAGTTAGTCTGTCTTCTGCTTGGGGCCATTCTACTTCTTATGAAAAATTCACTGGTCTGGAGAGAGAGTGTGACTTTGTATAACTTGATAGTGAAGGAAAATCTGTAAGATAAAGCAGACCCCAGTTCAGGTTCTGCTCTTCCTCAATTAGGTGATGTACATCCTAAGTGAGTCCATAGGCAGCAAGGTGACAGTGTTTATCTGCGCTTTTTCTGATTTTTCTTCTGTTGCACATTTTCTGTCATGGCCCTGTAAAACTCTTTGATTAGCTGTTGTGGTCCAACAAAAAATATCTTGCAGAGAAATTCTTGACCAGCTCTTTCAGAATTACTTAGCAAGTTATGAATTATAGAACAAGGGTGCCAATATGTTCTAGGTAATAGTACATAGGGTATGCCATTTCATTTAATAAGTCTTTGCTAAGGTCAGCATCTCTGTTTAGATCCTTGGCTTGTTTGCAACCACTCGGTTCCTACTTTGCGTATGACAATGTAAGAAGAGGGTCTAATGCTGTCTTTCTCATGACTACAGCTTTGTGTTCCCTTTTTTGTGCGATTCTCCATAATTTAGGTAGCTTGACAGTGTGTCTTAGTGGATTTTTAATTTTGCAGAACTTGAGTTGATTTGCTTTTGAAAAATTATCCAGTCCATGCCCTTGAAAAGTCATTGCATCTGTTATTACCTCGACATGTGATAAGTTTAGGAAAATGATTAGCAAAGGTGTCACTCTTTTCTGCATGCTGTATATCAGACCGGACTTGCTGTGAAGTACTGAACCATATTAAAGCTGTGAAATCCGCCCTTCTCTACAGGGACTACAACCAGCTGCACCAATTTTACTACTTTTTTCCCTTGCAGATTCAGAAGTGATTTGAATGGAGTTTGACAGTTTATTTACAGATTTGCTGGGACTGACAGGATGCCAAAGGGGAAATGTTTGTACTCCCCAAAGATAGTTTTTGGTAATTAAGGCTAAATATCTGACAGGACTTCTGTTAGAAAACAGAGTATGATCAACAATTGTGTTACTGCAGAATTCAGGGCATCTTTTAATTTAAAATACAGCTAAAAAATACAGAACTAAACCCAGAATTTGTCTTGGTGTAAATAGGAGACACACAACACTGGTGAATTCTGATCTCTCATCCCTATAAGAAATTAGGGAAAGGAGAAGGAAAACCACTCATGTGCTTCATTCTTTTCTCTTGGTCACTGGTTTTTAGACTTGAGATTTGTAGTATTTGTGTTCCCTAAATTTTTCAATATGTGACTGGACCTCTCAAATGGTAGATTCAAGTCTCCTTGACAACCGCCCTACTTCTCTTACATTATGGGCTGCCAAGAAATCACAGATCATGCATTGAAAACTTATGCCTGTATGTGTGATGTTAAGGTTTCTTGCAGTTTAACCTTGAAATGAATAAAATTGATCTTGTTTTCCTCTTATGTCCATCCCTTGGCTTTGAAATTAAGGCAAATAGGGTTTTTCTTTTGCATGGTCATGTCATTCTGTTTCTGATTGTCAATCTGCAGTAACCTAGCTAAAGTATCCTCATGGTGTATAAAAGTCAGTCTTGTCCAATAATACTTTGAAAACAGAAACCTTTCTAAGAAGATGTATGAGCTGTATACTGTATTATATATAGTATAGAGGTAGTAATATTATAGTCTGTATTCCCAGAAATAGTATGAAACATTCGATCAGGAAAGTATTTTTTGTTCATTAATAGCTTTTTGTTCTTTTAAGAGGCACAGATGCTTTTGTACGTTGAAAAGGTTAATTATACGCAGAGTAAAGGTACTTGAATAAATTGTGGTTTATGGGTAGCAAAGGTTGAAGGTGGGCAGATTTGTCTAGCACAGAGAAAAAAATGTGTTTTTATTAGATTGTTAGGTGTTAAGAAGTGCTGCCCACTAGCCAAATGTAATCTAAGTATTCATGAGCAAGGGATACCGGTATATTGCAGGGGACAGAAAATACACACCTGAGTGCCTGTGTCCTTACTTGTATTTATGCCAGTCCTACTGGTTATGTTCATTATCACAGATTTTAGTAGGGTTAATTTTTTTCTTAATTGTTTTTCTTTTTTTTCTGAATTGTTTTTGGATTGGTGATCTACTGTAGACTGGATTCCTTGCTGCATATTTTTGTGGTAATAAGACAGTACATCAAGAAAAAAAGTGTAGAATCAGTACAGAATCATAGAACGGTTTGGGTTGGGAAGGACTTCGAAGATCATTCAGTTACACCCCCACCCCTGCCATGGGCAGGGACACCTTCCAGTAGAACAGGTTGCACAGAGTCCCATCCAGCCTGACCTTGAACACTTGAAGGATGGGGCAGCCACAGCTTCTCTAGGCAACCTATTCCAGTGCCTTACTGGAATAAATGAGAAAAGGCAAAATGAGCCTTTCTCTGTCATGATCTTCTAGTGACATATATCTGTTTTTAATATTGATATGCAAGTATGACTTACAGGAAGACCTGAATACACTGTGGTGTACTACAACTCTAAGGAGGAGTTCTCTGGTTATTTGATCATCAGGCTGAGCCCATCTCCCCAGTGATGGGATGCTTCTGACACAATATTTACTCTGGATGCAGTAGAGTTGACAAGTGGACTCTTACTTGCATTTTGTAACTGTTGGGAATAAAAGGCATTGTGGGAGCAGAGCGACTGGCATCCAGTTCAGCTCTTTCCCAGGTAAATTATTTTTTCATTAGACTGTATGGCCATGGTTATTCTGGACCACTACTCTGGCAGTCCTGTCTGTGTGGTAACTTTTCTGTAACTGAAGAATGATGGTTGTCTGTGTTCACACTGTTGTTATACAGGCAACCAAGAAGTTCCTCAAAGAACTGGAGTTGTGGTTACCTATTCCTGTGTCTTGCTGTCTTGACTATTGAAAGCTTTTCTTGCAACAAATCTAACTTTGGTATGTCACAGTTTAATACTATCAGACTTTCTTCTATCTCTGTCCTGAGTATGGGGAGGAGATTTTATTTCCTTTCTTCTTTTTTTATCATGTTGAACAGATAGAAGACAAAAGTAGGTATAAGATACTTAGAGTTCAGACAATCCTGAAAGTAGATCCTAAAATCCTTAGCTTCCAGGTTCTCACTGATACTGTTAGAAGTTGTTAGGTGCTGTTTTCCTGGCTGATTCCATCATTCCTGCCTTGATCACGCTGCAGTTACTGTGGCTCATGCCCATGTGAGGGTTGCGACTCTGTGAGCTCTATTAAAAGATACTCTCATGCTCATTAAGACTCAAGAAAAGTCAACAAAATATTCAAAGAATAGTCAGTGACCAGGGGGCCTAATATTGTAGTTGAAATTCTTCAGTAGCTGGATTAAGGATTAGATGATACAGAAGTAATGGAGTGCTTTGAGATCAGCAATACAGCTGTGAACTGGAATCATGAGTATTACTGAGACTGTCATCCAGTGCCTAAAAACAAAAGCATAATTACCATGAGAAGGTCATTTTTCGAAGCAAAGGACAGTTGTAAACTGCCTTTACCAGGGAAAAATCAGTATTTGTTGCATTGCATCATTGAATTATTCATCAAGATCAGACACTTTCTTGTTCAATTTACTTTGTCATTTTCTTCTAGCTTATTCTCAGATGAAAATATAACACAGCAGCACCTGTTTACAAGAGATGCTCAATTCAGTGGATGTCTTGATTGGAAAGATACTTGCTTTGGTCCAAGCTAGAATCAAATGCTCTTTGTTTTAATGAGGTATTCATGTTTTATGGACAAATAACCAGAATTAGTGTTGTGGTATCTTTCTGTTTACCTATTCTTATTATTTTAGTGAGTTATATCAGGGTTTACCTATTCTTATTATTGTAGTGAGTTATATCAGAGCCTCAATTTAGAATAAACAAGATTTATTCATGGATTAGATCATGCACCCCTTCTTCTGTTGTGTACAGTCTCTGTTGAAATAAGTGTTTTCCCAACAGTAAGATTTGATTGTCTAGAAAGGTGTAAACATTCTTTTTTTCTGAAATTGCTTCATGTGTATAGGTGAAAACAGCACTCTCTTAGTAAATTCTAGGCATGGTTAGATTGTTTCAAGACTCTAGTCAAGAGTACTGAAATGAGTAAATAATAATTTTTCCATCATTTCACAATCTTTTCTTCTTATACACAAGTATATAGAAAAACTTAGGTATGCAGGGAGATCAGAATCTGCTCCCGTATGTTCACCATGATCTCTTTTTTTCTCTTTTGTTGCTTTCCCCCATAATTTACTTCGTTTGCATATTTTAGTGTTTCATACCATGGTGCCTGAGTCAATTTTCTTTTGAATAATTAAACAGGTACATGCCCTTGGAAAGTCATTGCACCCTTTATTGCCACTTAATGTGTTAACCATGAGGAATTCGGAAAAGATGTTGTGCATTTTAGTTGACTGCTGTTTTATGCAAGGATGGGATATAATATAGTGAATGGGAGAATATGCTGTGTTTTAGTGTATGTGGTGAACCACATCTTAGGTACCCAGAGGATGTACCCAGACTGGGAAACCTTGTCCTTTTGCCATTGCAAAGGAAGATGTGAGCAACCTCCTACTTTAATAATAACAATAACAAAATATTAACTAGTGCAGTCAGTAGCTATTTAGTGATGCCTCATGCTGGGTTTTCGGTAGTGTAAAGTGTTGTCCTCTACAGAAGTCAAGTCTCAGCTAGAGACTTCTCAACAGAGGTATCAGTCAGACATGGGATTGGGGTTGGTAATGTTTCACTGGGAATGGCTGGGTTAATGTGGAAGTTTCTCTAAGCAGTGGAGAGCTCCAGGTTCTCGTTAAAATCTTGAGCCAGGTGAGCTTGAGTGTAACAGTACTACAGATGCAGCTCTAGTGCTGATATTATAGGGATTAACAAATCCCTATATTATGTGCTGCCTTGGGTAACTGAGTCACTGTTTTCATTGTAGGAACAATGAACCTGCACCAGGGTAGGCCAGTGACAAAATACGCTTGGTTGAGTTGCATTTAATTTTACTGTTGTTTGGTAGTCATGCTTTACTTTACCCCCTCCTTTTGCTAGTGAATACTCTTAATTGTAAACATATTTCAGTCTCTTTGGTCATTCTAATTGACATTAAAATGCTGGTTTGCCTTCATTGCTCATTCAAGCCCTGCTCTTTGCAATTAGGATGCTACTAGAAATTTATATTGATTTTTAGGTGGGTGTTTTCCATCTGATAGGACATATCTCTGCTTAAATGTTACAAAACAGACCAAGACAGTTGTGTTCTTTAATGCCAATAAATAGGTTGTTGGGATTGTGTGACTCTTCACTCAACATGTAACAAGTGCCAGGGGGAGATCCTGGCTGATCCCTGCAGCTAAGGCAGCTACCTAATTCCAGCTCCGTGGCAGGGAGGTGAAATCTCTGCTCGAACTGTTGAAGGCAGAGAATTCCTTTAAAAAACAAAATTTCTGCTTGGTCAAGCTTGAGGAGAAGGTGCAGACTGCAGCTTATGCATTTGATGTTTGAGTTGATAAATAGATGTAGGAATAGAAGGAAAGGTTATGACAAGGTGGGTTTGGATTCAGTGCAATCAATAGTGATTTATTCAGAGGAAAGAATTCTACCCATTGGTATGGTTCTCTTCTCTTGGCCTTTGAACTAGCTTACCCTAGGATTGCCCAGCTGTGTTTAAAATTTCCCTGTACTGGGAAATTCCCTGCATGGCTGGTGTGTTCAGCCAAATGCTAAATGAAATGCATCCAGTTTTGGGGTTCCTCAGTGGGGAATATGACAGCAGTTTATAGAAAAGCGGTCTCTAGAATTAAGGATATTAATATCTTGGGGACGACTACAGGCACAAAGCATACCTAAATAATGTTCATTGCTTAAAAGGCATCACAAGAACTGTTATAGATTGTCAAAGAGATTATCAAAATCTCTCAAATCAGACAGCGTTAATGATGCAGATCATGAAATATGTGGTGACTGAGATTTAAATGTGTGGTTTGATATGGGTTGTATGATCACTCATCAAAAGCTTCAGACCTGTTGTTTTTTAAAGAGCATTTTCTTTAATATCCAAATCAAATATGTCAGCTCTGCAGCCTGTGGTAGGTTAATTGAAATGCAGTGAGAGTGTAAAATCTGAAAATCAAGCATGAAGTTGGCAAACTTTGTTTATCCTTTTGTTTAAAAGTAACCACTTAGCTTGAGAACTGTTGATGAAATTAATGTGATTTTTCCATCCCTCCTTTGATAGAAAGAATTTGGGCCATATGGAGTCTAAAGGAGTTATTTCAAAGATATGATAGAATCATAGAATGGAAGGGTCCTTAAAGCTCATACAGTTCCAACCCCTCTGCCACGGGCAGGGACATCTCCCACTAGACCAGGTTGCTCAAAGCAACCTAGTGAGACATCTCACAGTAAAGAACTTCTTCCTTATATCTACTCCAAATCTACCCTCCTTCCATTTAAAGCCATTACCCCTTGTCTTTTCATTACCTGCCCTTGTAAAAGCCTTATTTAGCTGGTTTGAGTGAATGTATAGTTGGATGGCAGGGGGTTGGAACTAGATGATCTTAAGGTCCTTTCCAACCCTAACTATTCTATGATTCTATGATTATAGTAGTATTGTAGTTACTTTTCATTGTCCAGTGATAGACTTCATCTCGCTTGAGTGAAATTCTGCAAGTGGCATACTGAAAATATCCCAAGGTGGTTTTTGCTGCCTCCTTTTTCCTCGTAAACTGTTATTTAATTTTATGTGGTTGAATTTGGTGACATTTAGTGCACATTAAAGGGAAGAATTTATAATGCTAGCTAAAGCAAAGGGTATTTCAGGTTCATTCTTTGTGAGCTGTTCTTGCTGTTTTGGCAAATCCATGTGCACCTCTGCATGTTAGCAACCTGTGCCTCTCCATGTCAAATTCTAGTTGGGCTTCTGCCTTAGATCAAATGATAACTTCATAGACTGTCAGCCAGAGAAAAAAACAACATAAACATGAATTTGTAAAAGCATTGAACCTTAGTGTGAGGGGTTGAAGACGTTCTTTCCTTCTCCTTGGTTAGACCTCTGGTTCCCATTGTAGTGATCTCTTGGTGGCTTTAACTTCTATTGATTGTATGGAAACATGATGTCAATTAAGGATGATTCAGGTACTAGGATGATTTCCCAGGTCCGTGTACCCACACGCCAGCTGGAGGGGACAGTGATATGGGCAGGCACTTTGGCATCAGAAGATCTAACTTTCCAGTGACATAAAGTTATTAGGGTGTTTGTACTAAGGGGTTGTATTGTTCACTACCCAACAGTGTACCCTTCCTAGGTCTAGTATTTCATTTGAAAGCAATTTGCCTGAATAAAATAAAATATGCATGATGGGTGAACACAGATGAGCTCTGTTAATGTATTCTAATTAACTTGCTAAAAATATTTTAAAATCTTAATAAGCTTAAAGAGAATTTCTGATGATCAGATGCAATGTTAATGAGTATGGTATAAAAACATAGGAAGGTAAAGTAGATAGCTGATTGGCAGTTGCAGTGCTGCCTGTATAGCTAACATTTTTCTTGTGTAAAAGAAAGCTCTTTGGGTTAAATTTTAGCTTTTGTCTTGCTAGCTATTTCTCAAGCTCTATTTCTAGAAAGCCTAATGAACAAAACGTTAAAAAAAACTTACCTCTGATTTGGGGTGGGGCAGGGATTTTATTGCTTAATTATGCCTTAGAAAAACACACTAAGGACATTTATAATAAAGTATCTGTGTTCTTTTTCTGTGGGAGAATGACTCTTTTCCTTTTATATATGCCATAAATCTCAGATTGTAGTTCTTTTTCTCTCCAGGCTATTAGGTTTCTGCAGACTGTATTTCATTCCTTAGCACCTATGGTTGCTTGGCAACAGCATCCCATTTACATGAACCCAGCCTCATGAATGAATGGTTACCTGGAACCGTTCTGTGCAGAAACCCCAAGAAACATAGCAGTTCTCCCATTCAGTATGACAATTATTAGGAAATATTAATTGCTTGCCTTTATCCATCTTTCTGTAGCCTTTCTCTTTCAGTTAAAGGGGAAAAGCCCCTGTGTTCTCTGTTTAGTTCTAGCCTGCCAGAGGTCACAAAAATAATGTATAAATAATCCACTTGGAAAGCAGGAGGTTTATTAATAACAGAAGACTTTAGTAGTGCTCAGAGCCTCAACTGGTACAAGTGGTCTCCAGTGTTGTGTTCTGTAGGCACAGAAAGGAGGAGGTTCAGATGAGTGCATTAACTCATCACATTCACAAATAGAAGGTCAGCATGGTTGGGTTTTTTTGCTAGTAAGTTTGGTGTAGTTTTTAGGGAGAAGAAGTAGCAAATTTTTCCTACTCGGTATATTTGCTTCCCTTCTTGGCATATGGAACTTTGAACAAACAAAGTAAACAGATTTCTCTGCTTTGGGAGCACGGTCACCCTGCCATCAATTCATTTTGTTCTTGCGAAGTATCTTGCAACCTGTAGGTTATTTCTATTGAGAGGAATAGGAGGTATTAAAAAGAAAAATCAAGAAGAAAAATTCTTCACCAGCACCAAACACAAAACAGTCTTTCAGGAACAGGGGTAGAAAGCTACAGGCAGTATTTGTGGATGCCAAAATAGTTGTAATAATTCTTTTGAAAAATCTTGTAAAGAAAACACCCAAATTGCCTTGCTTTGTCAGTTCTTTTCTGTTTTTCAGATGGCTTATCCTTTGCAAAAATGAAATGACACTTGGGCCTTGACTCTTTTCTGCTGGGTTTGTAGAAGCTTTTGTTAATGTTATTGATAAGATGCAATGACCACTGCTGAGGGAAGTAGAGTGGTCCTGAGAAGCCACCTCTCTCTGGCAGAGATCTGGTTTGCAAATCTGGATCCCAAACTGTTTTTTTCCATAAGTTTGTGGTGACTTAGATTTCTCTAGAAGCAAATCAGCTGGTAGGATGTTCTTTCTTCTTCACTCAAGTGGCACGCAAGGTCCGGTTGTCGCACCCTGTACCTTTTAATTATGTTCTGTGGCTTTAGGTAATGCTGAACTTGAAGCTGGTTATTACTGTATTTTCTCCTGTGGACATGTCTTGCTACTAATGCACAGACTCTGCAGATTAACTAATGTGGAATCGAATGCATTTGTGATCTAAGTAATGAAGAGTCCTTTGTTCTATTCTTGGTTGTTCTTCTGATTTTATGTGACCTTGGGCAGCTCATTTATCTCCTTCCTTGCTTTTCTCATTTTAACCTTCAATGAATGGTGTCATATGTTGATTTGCCATTGTAATTTTCTGTTTCCTTTAGAAGATTTCCAAGGGTGAATATTGCTGTATATTAGGACAAATAGTTTTCAAAAATGAAACAGTGATGGTTTTCATGCTTCTAAATAACTCTCTAGCAAGCAGTATTTACTGATGTGTGGTCTGTAAAGCCACATGTGGTACTCGCATCAGAGTTATGATCCGCATTGGAGGGTGTATTTTTGTATGAGGTTTCAAGCACAAATTTTTCATGTATCAGAATATTTTGAGGAAATACTGAGCTGTGCTGCAACACTGGTAACAGAGCACATTGAAAAAACAATCGTTGGTTTTAGTCAGTGGAAAATAGTGTGGTAGCAGTGAACTTACTTATTTTTAAAATCAATTCCTGGGAACATCTTGCTCCTTGCTTTGGGTGAGCATCTCACCTCCAGTCCTGGGAACCGAAGAGCAGGAATTGCAAGTTTGCATTTCCATGCTTCCCAGAGGTCACTGCTCAGTGCAGAGACCTCTCCTGAACACTGGGGCTTCCTGTGATGGGCGCTGCAGGACACCTGACCTTCTACTGCAGGGCTCCACAGAGCATCTCTCTGTTGGAGCTACACACCTTCAAAGCCAGAACATGCTTCCAAGAAGACATGCAGTTTTCTAGTGCAAGATTTATAAGAGCAAGTAGGGACAGGACAAGGGGGAATGGCTTTAAACTGAAAGAGGGGAGATACAGACTAGATATTAGGAAGGAATTCTTCACTATGAGGGCGCTGAGGCACTGGCACAGCTTGTTCAGAGAAGCTGTGGCTGCCCCATCCCTGGCAGTGTTGAAGGCCAGGTTGGATGGGACTTTGAGCAACCTGGTCTAGAGAAAAGTACTGGGTTTTGAACTGGATGAGTTTTAAGTTCTCTTCCAACCCAAACTATGCTATGATGATTCTATAAGG
Source organism: Agapornis roseicollis (assembly GCA_002631895.1). Classification (NCBI taxonomy): domain Eukaryota; kingdom Metazoa; phylum Chordata; class Aves; order Psittaciformes; family Psittacidae; genus Agapornis; species Agapornis roseicollis. The sequence continues at coordinate 7,038 of NDXB01015093.1, read as the reverse complement.
TTCTCTGTGGTTTATAAGGAGTTTTTATAAACTGGTACTTTATTAATGTTTGGATAGGCAAATTGACAGTAAGCAGTGTCAGATACTGCTAGGCTAGGCATTTTTAATGCTTTTACCAACTCTGCTCTTTTCTGATAGAGGTTTCAGTGGTAAAGGCATCACTGTTAGACACTGGTAGTATACAAGCAGCACTAAACATCAGTGGTTTGTGGTCTTGAAATTATGGCTTTTAATGAGAACCAGTACTTAATATCCTTAGCTTATCAAAAAGACAAGATGCAATTTAATTGTGGTCTGTAAGTGCCAACACATGAAGGGGAAACCTAGTTCTATAGTAATATTTTAACTGGAAGGCTAAAGCCAGAAAGACCAAGTGGCTAGAATTTTGAAGAATAAAAACCTTAATTCTGCAAATGTTTAAAGGTGTTAAACATGAAAACAGCTAGTAGTCGCAGTAAATTCTATGTCACTTTAAGTCCTTCAGCTGACGTTCTGTGTCTTCTTCAAATTACTGTAGTTCAGTGAATACAGAGAAGGGCTGGACAGTGGGATCTGGGATGGTCTGAAAGTTGTGTCATATTGTTTAAGCAGGTGGTCTTTTCTGACCTTTTATGGTTTTGAAGCTTTCTGCATGTGGTTATTGCATAGCTGTATGTGATAGCTAGGTTTCAAACGCTCAGTCTTGTTTTTAGACTGGTATCACCCACTTTAGGATATTTTTTGAAAGTCAGTTGATTTGTTACATTGGTTCCAGATTTTGTGTTTATTCACTAGATGACAGGAATTCTGAAATGGATGGTGAAAGGAGAGGTGTTGCCAGGAGTCTCTGAATAATTATAGAAGCATTGAATAAATCAAAGGTGGAGTCTTCACTTGGAGCCTTTACTACTTCATGGTTGTTTGGACAACTGCTGAATGGTTTTTGTGATAATTTTTCCCCAACACACTGTTTCCAGGTTTTATAGCTCTTGCCATAATCTGTGTAACAAAAGAGGAAAACTTTGAGTAGCCAAGAAATAAAGAATAAACCTGATATAAGCCAGTTCCATTGGTACATGAACCTATTTTGACTTAGCTATTTGTTAAATATATTACTTAGATTTTATCTTTAAGGAATTAATTCTGACCCAAGGATTTACACAAGTTAGAGGTAGCAAGGGTTTATTACATTATGTCTAGTAATAGTGTCTTCAGGAGAAGACTTCTCCCCAACTACATTTTCAGTCTTGACCAAGCAGATTTTAAGTGCTGCTTCTAATTTGTCTTCCATCTCTTTCCTTTAAAAGATTTCACAGGAATATTTTTGAAAAATAAATATTCAACCTTTATCTGCAAAGCTTTTGGTCTGGATCTGATGTTTCCCCATCCCTCCCTCAGTTCCCTCTCCTCCTCCCTTGCTGTAAACTCCAGTGCTGAGTTGTAGAATTTCTTTATATATTACTATTGATGTTTATCCCAAGCTTTATCAAAATATTCTGTCAAGCAGAGGTCTGTGTCTCAATGAAAAAGAAAATCCCAGTGAACTGATGAGCAATTGCAGCTATGAAGTATTTCTACTTAGAAGGACAAATATTTTAGAGGTCTTGTTGCGAGTGTGTCAGTGTATGTGTTTTAACAATGTTATGACTATTGGTCTGCTTGTTCCCAAGTAAGTCTTTACCATTCATGTTCCAAAGTTTTCCTTGCTGTATAGCTCTGCAGAAGTCAATGAAGTTGAATTGTCATTGGGGTTGTATCTTGAGTAGATTTTATTTCCTATAATACATCTGTGTGCATTTTTCAGGTGATCTGCAATAATTTAAGGTGCTCTTAAGGGGGAATTTATGTACATGGTTTTGTATGTTAATTTTTTCTGAAATCCATCAGAAAGCGGAAGGCCTTGAGTCAGTGTTAAATTTTAAATTCATATCTGACGTGATCTAGACTAAGAGAATTTTCAGAATGAGGCAGTTCGGTGTCTTTAAGCTTCAGGCTGCAAAATACAAAGTTTTGTCTTTGTTAAAGCAAGGGCTTAGGAAAGCCAAATTTGGCATCCTCATGAAGAACAATTTCTGCTATTAGAAGTTGCTTGAGGATGTAAGGTGACCTAGGCTGTAAGTAACGTGTAAGTTTTGACTATGGATACCAGTCCTACTCTGTTTTACTTAGGTGTGTGAGCATCTACTCATTTTAGTGGTGTTATTCTTGCCTTAGAGCAGTGTGAGGAAGAAGAATCATGTTTGTTCCCCCCTGTATCGTTGTACAGACTTTATCTATGTAAGTAGCATAAATGTTGAGAATATTAGGCATATTTGTCATTGCTGCTGAGAAAATTGAAGCTTTTCCCCCCTGTTGAATTACAGCTGATATGATAGTAGCTCTGCTGCAGCAGCCTTAGAGGCTGATGATCAATTCTATCCTTAAAAGTTGTTTTTCTTCCGCAGGCACTGCATTTAAAAAATAAGAATAAATTCTGTGTCTGGAAAACTTCTCATACATTTGAGCAATTGAAACCCTCAGTGAAATTAAAGCATGTTACAAAATATGAAAGCGTCTTTGCTTATAAGCAAGAAACCAGCCAATCTATGGCAAATATGGCTTGCTTTTCTCTGTAATAAATTGGCTCATGCTTCACAGTGAAAGTCAGAAACACTTCTAAAAATAGGGTTTTAATAGCTTTTATGAATTACTGTATTGTTTTTAGAATTGTAAGAGTGGCTGATTTTGAGCATTTTGTTTCAGTATTTGGCCTTTAATTTTGTCTGCTTGGTGGTTGTATTGGTGGTTGTATTGTTCTAAATGAAAAAGGGGAAAAAAAAGCGTGTGTCCTAGTTCACGTTACTTTTGTCTCAATCAGGTAGATATTGTCTAACATGCTGAAGCCTGGTTTGTGGCAGTCTTTTTTTCTCTGCTATGAAATACTTGGAGATGTCAAAAATGATGCAGCACAATGAGGCAGATAAACAAGTGCCTTTGGATCCAGTCCTAGACCTCACACGGACAGAAAGGGTGCTCAGGACTTTGTACGTTTTCATATTTTAAAAAGATATAGATGAAAACCCTTTTACTATAGCTGGAGTTTAATTTCATGAGCTTTGTATGAGTATGTAAGATTAGCATGAATTTTGGAAGCGCTAATGTGCAAGTAGGATGATTTTGGAGTATTTGTTTTCTAAATGGGAAAAAATAATCATACATTTTTGTTTTGTTTTTCTTGAATGAAAAGCTAGAAAATACTTTTTTTTTTTTTTTTT
>NDXB01015092.1:229437-337510 GCA_002631895.1 Agapornis roseicollis | reverse complement strand
CACCCAACCGCACAGCTTGGTGTCATCGGCAAACTTGCTGAGGGCGCACTCAATCCCACTGTCGATGTCAGTGACAAAGAAGTTAAACAAGACCAGTCCCAACACTGATCCCTGAGGGACACCACTCATCACTGGCTTCCAACCAGACACTGAACCATTGATCACAACTCTTCGCGTGCAGCCATCCAGCCAGTTCTTTATCCACCGAGTGGTCCATCCATCAAATTGACGTCTCTCCAATTCAGTGACAAGGATGTCGTGTGGGACCGTGTTGAACGCTTTGCATAAGTCCAGGTAGATGACGTCAACTGCTCTACCCCTGTCCATCAGTTCCATAGCCCCATCATAGAAGGCCACCAGGTTGGTCAGGCAGGATTTCTCCTTAGTGAAGCCATGCTGGCTGTCACCAAGCACCCTGTTGTTTTTCATGTCCTTAGCATGCCTTTCAGGAAAATCTGCTCCAAGATTTTGGCAGGCACAGAGGTGAGACTGACTGGTCTGTAGTTCCCCGGGTCATCCATTTTCCCCTTCTTGAAAATGTGGGTTATATTTCCCCTTTCCCAGTCTTCAGGAACTTCACCTGACTGCCATGATTTCTCAAATATGATGGACAGTGGCTTAGCAACTTCACTCGCCAGCTCCTTCAGGACCTGCAGATGCATCAGGTCAGGTCCCATGGACTTGTGCACATTCAGGTTCTTAAGATGGTCTCGAACCAGATCCTCTCCTACAGTGGGCCCAAGGTCTTCATTCTCACAGTCCCTGTGTCTGACTTCCAAGACTTGGGTGGTGCAGTCAGAGCCTTTCCCATTGAAGACTGAGGTAAAGAAGTCATTGAGAACCTCAGCCTTCTCCAAATCCTGCGTAGCCAGTTTCTTCTAAATCTGAGTTTTACCTTCTAAATCTGAGTTTTACTGAGTTCAGTATTCTAGCAATAGCAGTTTTAACTTTGTATTAAATAGATTTTCAGTCATTAACGTTGCTTATTTTGAGTCTTTTTCATAGGTTAGCACTCTTCTAAGTTAGTTTGCAATCTGCTGCTCTCTGAATGAAGGGGGAGAGAAAGGTCCTCATTCTGTGTTCTAAAGTCTTGACTGCTTCATGATACAGGCAGAAGTTCCTGGTATGGTGTCTTTCTGTGTCTTTCTGCTGCACTTTCATCTGATCATACCCATGTGTATACCTGTATCTGTAGTCACAAACAGCAGTTTACTAGATAATCATACACTCCAGAGAGCATATTGCTTTGTCTAAATATGGAACCAAGCTCTGTCCCACTGCCAAACTCACGCTTGCTGCCTCTGCTTTAGTCAGGTTCTCTCTCCAGGGTATCTTTCTCTTTCACTTCTTAAACCTCTTGTACTCCACATAAAGTAGCTTCTCAGATTTTTGAATTATTTTTAAACCTTATTTATAACCTTATAAAAGCTGATTCCTGTTTTAGTGCAAGAAGTAGCTTCCAGGCTATTGGAGATCAGACTGAGGGGTAAAAATAAAGGCATGTTATTCAGTTGCACCAATTTCTTTGCTGTGGATAGTTGTGTAACTGCATGGGCACTGATTTTGTTGCAGAGAGAGGGTGAGAAAGTGCACCCCATGACCCAGCGTGGCCCACTGTTAGCACCATGAACCTGAATGTGTTGTGAAATAGCATTCTCATCCATGGATTTGTAGTTGGCTTGAGCCAGTACAGCTGTACTTCTGGCATATATCTGCCAAGAAGTGTGATATGCATGGTCTTCTGTTTTGCTTGCTTTTGAAGTCATCTTCTGTGGTCAGTAAGACAGGCTTGCTTTTGGCAGCTGCGTAGTCAGAAAGTGGGTTAAGCTGGCAGGAATACTGTGCTAAGTGTCTAGATGTTACAGGTAGGGAGATCAGTTGGATAGTAGCTGCCTGAACAGCATAGTCCTTCTTCAGGTGTGCCCAGTGTGCCTTCAGTAGTGCTGTTCTACCTTACAGCTGGTCAGTTCAGAATGGTAAGGCAGCAGAAAACAGAATACGATTCAGGTTTATCTCCCCAGCCCACATCAGAATCAGATATTCTGTCAGTGCTGGTACAGAAGTATAAGTTACACAGGAGGAATGGGATCCTGTCATGGTTTAAGCCCAGCTGGCAACTCTGAACCATGCAGCCGCTCGCTCGCTCACTCCCCCCCTTTTCCTCCCCCTGCTCCTGGAGGGATGCGGAGGAGAATCAAAAGAATGTAACTCCCACGGGTTGAGATAAGAACAGTCCAGTAACTAAGGTATAACACAAACCACTACTGCTACCACCAATAATAATAATAATGATAAGGGAAATAACAAGGGAAGAGAACCCAGGACAGATCCCTACTTCTGTCAACTTCAGGTTGGTTTAACTGTAATGCTGGACCTTGTGCCGAGAGAAACATCTGTAAAAGTTACAGCTTCCATGTTAGAAAGATACCTTTTGCACAGGAGAGGCCATTATGTCAGTATGATCTGCTGAGTGAGAGCAGCCCACAGATAAGCATGGTTTGAAACAAAACCTCTGACCTTCTGCATTCATCTCAGCTGGCATCCCTGCCCCTAGGATACAGATAGATGGTAGGTATGTCAGTTCTGATTTCCCTAAGCTCTTGTGTAGAGATACAGAGCTTGCCTGGCAGTACCTATTTGCAGAGCTTCCGTCTTCATCAGTGCTGGCTGCTTCATGCCACTGCCCTCTCAGTTGTGCAGGCTGAGAAGCTGTAGCTGCCTGCTCTCAGTTGAGCTGCTGAGTCGGGCCAGTTTGCACAACTGCTGTGCAAGTACCGTGTTGGTGTCACTGAGGAAGGTGCAGTGTATTGCAACAGAGGGGCAAGAGTGAGTGCCTGGGAGGGCAGGTCAGAGGAAAAATGGAAAACAGAACCTCTTAAACTTGATTTCTTGCAAAAATCCTTACATTGTAAAAGTAAAGTCTCATTTTCAAAACATTGTTCTTGGTATTTCCTTATTATGAGAAGGGACAGGATTTCCCAGTTGCCAGCTTGCATGAGTGACAAAGAGAAGGACTCAGACAGCTGTAGAAGACAGAGGGACCCACCCCTGATACTTGCTGGGAAAAGGGCCCTAATCGCCCCCAGAAGGCACTTTTGTAGGTCAGCTCTGAAAGGGGGAGATGTTAGAAAGGCAAGTCTGTAGACATCCAGAGCAGCAGAGACCCTCAGTTTCCAGTTCCCTGGAGAGAACTTGGATTCTTCTTCTTCAGTGAGTTTTGTAGAACCCAGCTTTTAGGGAGCAGTAGTGGGAGGTCAGCCTTGTAAGGGGAACACAAGGGTTCAGGTACACATGCCCATGGAAAAATTGAGGCTCCTCAGTGTGCATGTGTACACTGTCACCTTGATTAGACACTAGGAAGAAGTTCTTCACTATGAAGGGATTGAGACACAGGCACAGGTTGCCCAGAGAAACTGTGGCTGCCCCATCCCTGGCGATGTTCAAGGCCAGGTTGGATGGGGCTTGGAGGAACCTGGTCTAATGGAAGGTGTCCCTTCCTGTGATGGTGGTGGGAACTAGATTAGCTTTAAGATACCTTCCAATCCAAACCACTCTGTGATTCTATGATGGTCATCTCCACAGTTCAATCCTATTACTATGGTTAGTGCTTCTTCTATGGACTCTTTCCCTTTTCCTCATCATACTGTTCTGCCCATCTCAGTATTTTTGCATACCTTCCCTTCAGCAGTTTGTTTCCTACCTTTCCTGAATATGTGCCTGCATAAAATTATTTCAGATTATTTTGGATACCCCCTAAAGTTTTCTGCAGTGCTCGTTAGGGTTTTCTGAAGGCAAAAGCCTTTGACAAAATGTAGACTTCAGAAAACTGTTTGTTTGTTTAGTTTTTTAGATTTGTTAAAATGGTTCAGTGGGCACTGTGTGTCTTCGGGGTATACAGCTTGTGGAACCTGGCAGGAGAAAAAGGGGTTTGGCTAATTTGTTTGTGCCTCTGTAATTTGTTTAGTTTATTTAAACTGGGATTGTAGGAGATGGTTCCTCTCAATCGCGACATGGGATCAGAAGGTTAACTCTTCTGAGTCTGGATCTGTAACTTTGTTCTTTTAAGGTTGCATTTGCTGTTATGTACTACATGGCATATGTGTTGGGAGACCAAAGATATTTTTGCTGTGGGAGGTGGCTCTACTGTGCCAAAAGTAAAAAGTTTGTTCAAGAACAGCAACTTCCTCCTTTCCGTGAAGGGCGCGAGAAGTAGTGTTTAGGAGTCTCTTGCTTTCAAGTCTTGAATGCTAACCCTACTCTTTGACATTCATGAGCTTTTAAAATCATCTTAAAAGAATTTGAATTTTGGAATTTGGAGAAATAGGTATTGACTTCTGCTAACTTTTCATACTTGCTTATAATTTTACTCTGGTAATATTGTCTGAGATTGATCCTTATGAATTATGTTAATAATAAATGCATAAATACAGTACACAGTGAGCAGATCTGCTTCTCAGTCTTTTTAGAGTTGAAGCAATTGAAGTTGAGATAAAAAATATTTTCCAGGAAGCTGCAGTATAATTTCACATGATTTCTGAGCATGGGGGCCCACCAGTAGCTCAGCTGGACCTAAGTCCATGTCAGGTCACTGAAGGGAATGGTCCTGCTGTCTTCTGAGATTGTGCAGTCCTACTTTCTGTAATACCCTACTGCAGCTACCATCCAGGTGAATGAACGTGTTGATCTGATTTACCATCCAGTTGGTGGAACATCAAAATTTGTTTGAAGAGGGGCAAAAACTTGTGAAAGGAGTTTTGGTCTGCAAATTGCTCTTGCTGGTGGCAGCACTATCTTGAGCTGACTTAAATGAATCATGAAGCTGTGCCTTTCTTGAAGGAAAATAGAGGCTTCAGATTCTGAAAGACTGCTTTTCTTTCTTAGTGATCTAGTAACATTTCAGAGCAGTATGTCATATTTGAAACTATGGTGATTCAATTTAAAATATTGAACCAGAGGAGCTAAAGTGACTTCCTTGAATGACGTAGTTGGTAAAGTGGTGAAGTGATGACCTTTATTTGATGTATCTTGCATAAGATGCAACAGTAGACATGGGCTTTTTTTGCCATTATTTTGTCATTTTGTCATTATTTTTTGCAAGAGGTTTCTTCGTGGTACCTGAATTTCCACTTCTGGTTAAATGTATGATTTATTTGCTATCTAAACACAGACTGCCTTTCATTAAACTGCAAACCAACTGGATTGTAAGGCTTGAGTACTTATTTACTGACAGATGAGACGAACAGAATTGCACAGCTGCAAAACTTAAAAAATATGAAAGACCAGTAAATGCCAGAAAATGATTTGTCAGACTCATCTTCTGGTCTCCCGTCTGCTGTGTTTGCTAACCCTTTGTTCCAAATGTGTGTTATGTGTCTGGGTAAAAACTGCTGCCTGTTTGCAAGGAGGGGGAACTTTGAAAAATTGTGATCCTGCTTATCAGGAAATCCTGATGCCCTGTATATGTGTCCCCAGAAAATGGATATGTTCAAGCCACTTGGTTGGAGATAGATGATCTTAAGGTCCTTTCCAATCCTAACCATTCTATGATTCTGTGATTAAATACTTGCGACGTGTCATTTGCAAGGCTATTGCTGAATCAAGAAGTCAAATGAAGAATATTTTCAAGCTAGATAAAAAGTTGTCATTCAGGAGAACATGGGGAAAAAGTGACGCTTAAGATGAGCTTCATGGAGCTGTTGTAATTTAAAGATGCAAGGTCATTTAGTACTCTTTCTGTCCTGATCCCTTCAGTAATAACAGGAAATAAAAGAGGAACTAAAATTATAAACATAGACTAATATAAGTTAAGATATATTTGATTAAATAAGAGATAATGTAGTACTGTGTGTTTCATAGAATTGTAGAATAGTAAGGGTTGGAAAGAACCTTAATACCATCTAGTTCCAACCCCCCTGCCATAGGCAGGGACACCTCACATTAAACCATGCCACCCAAGGCTTCGTCCAGCCTGGCCTTAAATACTGCCAGGGATGGAGCACTCACAACCTCCCTGGGCAACACATTCCAGTGCCTCACCCCCTGCTTAAATTTTAACCCATTACCTCTTGTCCTGTCACTACAGTCCCTAATGAAGAGTCCCTCCCCAGCATCCCTATAGGCCCCCTTCAGATACTGGAAGGCTGCCATGAGGTCTCCATGCAGCCTTCTCTTCTCCAGGCTAAACAGTCCCAACTTTCTCAGCCTGTCTTCGTATGCAAATTGCTCCAGTCCCCTGATCATCCTCATGGGCCTTNTCAGATACTGGAAGGCTGCCATGAGGTCTCCATGCAGCCTTCTCTTCTCCAGGCTAAACAGTCCCAACTTTCTCAGCCTGTCTTCGTATGCAAATTGCTCCAGTCCCCTGATCATCCTCATGGGCCTTCTCTGGACTTGTTCCAACAGCTCCATGTCTTTTTTATGTTGAGGACACCAGAACTGCACACAGGACTCCAGGTGAGGTCAAAATTCACTACCACTCCAGCAGTACTGGGCTGCACAAATGCCCTCAGAGGGGTATGTCTGGAGGGGTAGGCACGGCACTGGCCTCATCTGGCTGGGCTGTGCCTGACATGTTGTGCCTATTGGCCAGCAACCCTACAACCATCCTGGGGAGAATGCAATGAAATAAACATACGCGGGCGCTGCCTGGAGTGTGGTCCATCCAGCAGCCAGCTAATTTAGCAGCTTTATGGCTCTTTAAAAAAGCCATACTTACTTGAGATTGAAAACTTGGGAACAAATAAATATTCATAACCCCAGCAGGAATTCTGCCGGAGAGTACCTGTGGTAAGAACATGGAGAAAGGACTTTTTTAATAATAAGGCAAAATACCCAGCTGCATTTGCTTTCCCTTCTATCTTATGCACTTGATCGTGTTTCCTAACAAGCTGCTGTAACTTAATTGAGGTATTGGTCTTCCAAATAGTTCTCTCAAACTTTTGGTCCAGTAGCTGTTTTGTTTATATCTTTAATTGTTAGACATAATGTGTGCCATAGACATGTGAGGTACTGTTAAATTAAAAGTAATTTACTTTCAAGGAAGCTTGTTCTCAAATAAATGGAAACTTTTAATTTGTTTCCTGTAAACTTGCCCTTTGTTTTATTTGTCTTAATAAAAATTTGTTAGCAGTTGGGAAACTTGTGGGTTGTTCGTAGAAGGGATTGAGAAAAGATTTTAAACAAAGTCTTCTGGGCATGGTAATTTTCCTGCTTCTCAAGTATCTGAATAGGATTTGTTAAATGAGATAAACCCCACAATTACAACAGATGTGTTGGTCCATATGGAAAGTACATATTAAAAAGTGTTTGCAAGATAAGAATCTGTGTTTTCTGTACCTGTTCTGTTCCCTCCCTAGATAATCCCTATAAATAGTTGGTGGCCATGTGGTAGTCTGTGGGTCCCAGCTGGGCTTGGTAGGATTAAACTTTTATGATGACTGAGCATGTGTCCAGGTGGGGAAAATTAGGGAACAGGTCTATCCAAAGCTCTTCTCTTTTTACATTTGCAATTTCCAGATACAGTATTTCATTGTCTGTGCTTTGTCCAGTGCCTTCTTTGATTCTCTTATTTCTGTTCTGTTACACCTTATTTTACTCCCTTACTTGTGCCTTTGCCTGTGTTGCCTTTTTGCAGAATACCTACAAGGTTAACAGAAAAATTCTGATGAATTTGTGGTAGTGTTTAAAATAGATTGTGTTCCATGACCATTTGAAATGCATTATGCATCAGAAGCGTACTCGGATTGCCTTGAAAAGTATATGTATGCTGGCATTTGTCAGTACAGGCTTGTGACACAGGTTGTGTGAGATGCTAAATACTTTTACTAGTTTTAAGATAGATTCTTATAAATCCATGAAAGAATTAGTAATGTGGGGTCTCTGCAATAGGAAGGAGCTTAGCTTATAGAGCAGAGGGATGTTGAACAAAACTACAGCAATGTTCTCTCTTGTTGGATTCTTTCAATGTTTTGCTTACTCAACCTTTCACCACAGCAGCAGTTTCTGTTAGTGGGGGTTGCTTCTGTGGGAAGAGGTCTGATTTGAAGAACTCCGCCATGGTCAGTCTGATACAGCTATTACAGCAGCATTGCTGCTTCCAGAGCTGCCTGTTCCTCAGGGGATTCGCTCCTCTGTCCAGTGTTCTCACAGTTCCTCACTTAAGTGCCACAGTCATATTTACAGAGCACTCTGTATCCCCAGCTCTGTTTCTCCATGCACCAAATGAAGCATGCTTGCCTGAGCCACTGCTCACCTTGGGAAAAGGAGAAATTCTAGTGGTGGTCTGCAGTAGAGGATGCGTTTTCCAACGGGGCCTTGTATTCAGTAGATCCCAAGAGCTCCCTGGAGGCTTTGCCTGTGCAGGGTCACAGCTGTTGCTTCGTTCAGTGAGCTGATAAATTTAGAAGCTGTCCTGCAGGTGACCCGATGTGCATGTGAATTTCGCAGTCCACAATGTTCAATGCTTGCTTGTCTTCATGTGGCTGAGCACATTTAAGCATGCAGCGAGTGCACTCAGATTCAGGTTGGACTCTGCCATGTGGGCTTCTGCCTTTCCTCTGCCTGGCAAGAGGAACTATCAAAAAAAGTTTCACCTCAGGGATGAATTAATTGTATTACGAAGCTTTTTCAGGACATGTATTTCCCTTGGAATGAACTTTAATTGTCAAAGTAAGTGTGTTTTCAAGCAAAAGCTCTTGCAGCTATCTCTGCGGAAGCATGTGTGCTTTTTTGTTGCCTGAGATTTATTATTTTTTTAATAATGGTTATCCTTTAAGACTGCATTTGCACACATTACTGCCTGACTCTGTGACAGCATTAAAAAGTCAAATAACTGTCAGTTCCTGTATTTCCTTCTTTGTTAATACCAAGTTACATTCCAGTTATCAATAAACCTACTTGCTCAGATTATAAATTACATTTTTCAACAAATGTGATGGAAAAAACTTACTTGTGCCCATATAAATGATGATTCTAGTCAAAAAAGAAACCTGTCAGTTTTCCTGTGTGGGAAATAATTTTCTGGGACATGTCAGATTTTGAATCTTTGAGATTTTAATGCAACTCAATGGAAAAGATTTAATGCTTCATACAGTATGGACAGTAGTGGTCTCCTCTGCTTAGAGGAGAACGGTAATTCTAACTACCTTTTTCAGAAGACCCTTTTCCTATGAGGTCTGTAGTAAGCACACTAAGCTTCAGATATCCTTGAACCTTTTCATAGTGTGTTTGTGGATTTGCAGGATTATATTGACAACCAAATGAGATAAATGGACATCAGCAGGTACATTTACTTACTGAAGAAACACTGAATAAGCTGGGATTGTCAGAAATCTCCTGGGTATTTATAAGCTCTACACTGGTGACTTTGGCTTTGCTCATGTGTGCTGTCTCAGTAAACATCTCAAACATTTAGACTGTCTTACACTTTGTCAGGCAAATGTGAAGGTATGCCTTGGGGGATGGATGTGGAACTGTTTCCAGACAAAGCCTTTAAGCAGTGCAAACAGGATAGGAGATCTGTGTTCATCCTCAACATCATGTCTGCAGATAAGTGAAGGTAAATGCTGGAAGCATTTAGAGGAGAGGTTGGTGGATTTTCAGAGGTACTGTTGTAAATTGTCTTCTTTTTTTCCTCAAGTCTATGATATTGGAAACTTAAAAGGAACTGGAAGATGCTGCCTTTCAGAGAAGCAAGCACATCAGCTGTGGAAAATTATTTTGACTGTGTACATGCAGGAATGTCTTCCTGAGTTTAGACATGGGAAGGACAGGAGCTGGAGTATATTCTGTTTGCAGGTGTGTCTCAAGCTTGTTGTGTATATCAGCTCCAAACTTTATACACTTCTAGCTGTTATGTTGAAAATTGGTGAGCCCTGTTTTATAGGTTTCTTTTAACCTCTGAGATCATGGATTGCTTGATTCAGGGTAGAAGAGATAGCAGCATGTCATATAGTCTTCCTTCATGCTGAAGGAAGGGTGAGACTCAGTCCAAACCATGTTGTTTGGAGCTCTGTCCGCTCAGGTCTTGAAAGTTTTCATGGGTGAAGATCCCACAGTTTATCTGGAACAGCTTATCTGGACAACTTGTTCCAATGCGTAAGTATCCTTAAGACTGTTGCAAGTCTCAGTTTACTCAGTCTTTCTTGGGAGACTGTCCTTCAAATCATTCTTATCTTAGCAACATGAAGGTCAGGCAGTTGCAACCTGCTCATTGTCTAGACAAAACAGTGTTAAAGACTAACTTGGAATCTTTTCTTTGTGTGGTGTCAGAACTTCATCCAACTGTCAGTCTGCTGTTCATCCCAAAGCTGTTCCTTGCGCTGCCCATACTGCAGTGACTCACAGTAAGACTGCACTTCATTAGCTGCTGTTGTAGCCAAGGCTTTTAAAATGCGGATCCAAATGCATCCTGTCAAATTATTAGGTGGTGATTATAAACAACACAGCATACTCTTATCAGGGTAATTTAGTAACTACTGTATGTCATGTTCTTTCTTCTGTTGCATTTTTAGTGCATTTTTCATCATATATTTAAATAGGTTCTTGGTGGTATTTCTATTGGCATATTCTGTTTAGTGAAGTACTTAGCTATCCTGCTTCAGCTAATGTAGGAAAAGATAACAAAAGGTCCTTAACACTGATGAATGCTACTGTTTCCATGCATGATTAATGTGTGTTTTTAGAGTATACTACCTTCTGAATACTGTTGTTTATTTTCTTCAAAACAGATAGCTTTAAAGCATCTTTGCCTAAATATTCCTAGCTTGTTATCTGAAAGTTGCAAGCCTTGATAATCTGAAAATGTTTTTTTTCCCCATTTAATGCAGTCAAAAGAGAGATTGAGGGCCAGGTAACAGATTTTTATTTATTTGTGCTTCAAAAATCTGGACAAAAAATCACTACTAGTGTAAGTTTTAAACTCCAGCCTTCCTCTAGACTCTTCTTACTGCCAACTTCAAAGCTTCATGTATTTCCTGTCCTGATATTTCTGCTCTGGAAAACAGTTTTACATAAATCTTGAAGTGTACATAGAGCCCTTGTCTCTGTTACCAGCAAGGCATTTTTCAGGTTGCCATCAGTCAGGACTTGGGAAGGACCACACTGTTGCAGAGTCAGTTTGGTATTATTCTGTCACATTCCTGGGACCTACAGGTGCATGTAAAACAGCATGTGCTATAGCAAGGTTGGCCATGTGAATCTTAATGACTGTGCTTTAGCACAGGCCATGCATTGAAGTGGTTTTACCATGTTTTCATTCCTGTGGCCTTCAGGAAGGCATTTTAGTGTGTACACATCAATAGACCCAAACCGTTACACCCTCTGAAAAGTTGTGGTACTCAGCCTGCAACTGCCTGGTTAGGTTTGCACATGCTACTTCTTGGGAGGTACTGGGCTGGGACTTGAAAGTGTTGGTAGACCTAAGCTGCTTTAGCTGTTAGGGTACATCTGTTGTACCACTGGGGGCATGTTCTGTAGCATTGTTACTGTCTAGGATTTTCCACTACCCAGGATACCTTCATTCTCTCATTATATGGGATAATGGAGAGTTGATTGTATTTGGGTCTTATTTATGGAGTATTTTAAGGATAATTGGGATAGGTGAATGTGATAGGTGAGTAGATCAAGTTTAAGGGTCAGTTGTGTATGTGAGAACTAAAGAGTGTTTATGGTACAGCTGGGAGGTAGGTGAAGGTGTCTTGGGGTTTTGGGGGCTTTGGTGGTTTTTGTTTGGTTTCAGTTTGTATTTTGAATAGAAAAAGAAGCGTTGCAACACCAGTTGATTGAGTTGAACCAGAGATGGAAGGAAGATGAGGAAGGCAGGGCTTGGGGGCAAGAGAAAAAAAAAATGCTGTCATTTTAACTTGAGAAAGCATTCCCTTATTTTATGTATTGCAAAATTAATTCCTCTGTGAATAAAGTACCCTGTTTCTGTATCATAGCTTTTCTTTTGCAGATAGATACTTAATATATATGGCATTTAAAGATGAGTGACAGTGAATAATTTGATGAAATACTTTGTAGGAGGTTGTCTGTTCATTTAAATATCTTAATGCAGTTAAATGATTGCTTCAGAGATCTTGGCACAAGATTTTGAATTAATGTTTACATATTTGCCCTGAGCTGAACTGTGAGGGGGTTTTATTACTGAGGTTAACAGGATTTGTTTATAAACATGTTTTGTTATAAACTGCTTAAAGTGCAAATCTGCTGAAAGTCAAAGCCACCTGTCTCAAACAAGCAAACAATATGCCTTTATTTCCCCATTAACCCAAATAAAAATAGATCAGGCAGGTAAAGGGTTTACTGGATAAAAAGTAGAATAGTGTGCTGTTGATTAATTGCTAGCAAGTAATAATAGGAAAAGAAGGATGTCCTAACAGCCTTCTGATTTCACATATTACATTCTAAGCATGAACAATTCTGTTGATTGCTTTCTTTGAGGCCAGATTGTAAATAGTCACTTAATAGAATCTTTAGGGCAGATGAGTCTTAACGAGTAAGTATTGGAATATCACATTGCACTTCTTTTCTGTTAGGTCCTCAGGTTTTATTTTGCCTTTCATTTTACCTTGTTACAGTCCTAATTCTTTGATCTATCTGCAACTGGTAAAGTGGTTAAGCATTAGTTAAATTTTTGCTCTGCAGAGCTGTTACGTGGTTCTAAGCAAGAACTGAGAATGATGCAGATATTAGATATTTTGAAGACAAAGTTTGGTAGGTTAGGAGGAGATGAAGTAAAATATCTGGCATGTCTCTAAACTACTGAGGCATAATATTTAATATAAACCATACCAATGATTTTGCATTCATAATACCTGAAATAACAAGCAGTATGCTCTGCCATGGCAGGCATTTGCATCATAGAAGGATGCAGGTTATAATGGTAGGGTGTCAAGCTCTTGATAAATGTTTACTGTTGATGCAGAAAGACACCATGAAGTTGGGGCTGGTGGAAAGTATCTCCATGCTGAGGCTATTACATGTTATAATGTTTCATGTATCATATGACCTCAGTAAAGGTGAAAGGAGTAACTAACTGAATGATGAATGTCACATCTGACCCAGAGAAAAGGAGTACATCAGTGTACTTGGTTGCATCCTCATCAGTTAATAGTTGAGAGGACTCTCTTAATCTCCTCAATTCCTTACACTTTTAGACAAGATGACAGTGAAAGCTCATTATTTTGTTTGGGTGTTGTTTTTTTTTTTTTTTTCAATCCACTAAAAAATGAATTCATGTACTGTTTATGAATCAGCTAAGTGATACAGAATTGCGTTTGACGTGTGGGTTTCTAAAAACAAAATACTTCATTGCTGGTTAACAGTAGGTTGTTTTATTTGATATCTGAAAGGGTAGGAATAATTTTGCTGTCATCTCTTGCCTCTAGCAATATAGTTCATTAAGTTCACTGGTTCATTAAGTATCTTTTATTATAAAACATTCTTTGATATGTTTTATAATAGAAGATATAGAGTTGACTTTTTAATTTTGTGGAAGGATTTGATTAAGAATTTTTTTACTGATTGATTGTTAGGCTAGTACACAGTTGCATCAGTTGCTAGCAAAGTTCTGGATGGTCAGCTTTAGTTGATGTGTTTGAAGTCAAAATCAGAAAACCACTATGGATTAGAGTAGTTTGCATTTGGATAATGGCAATGATGATGAACTGTAAGACTGTGAATGGGCGTACACATACACGTGAGGGCTCTTAACACTCTGTATTGCATTCACATAGTCCATTCACTTAGGACCATGTGTTTGCCTAAAAAGGTGTTTTAGTCTTCCTGCTCTCTACTTGTAAATGTTGTTGCTTCTTCCCTTTCATTGGTGTTGGTGTGTTTGTGGAGTGTGTGGTAGGTCACTTCAGCTCACTGAGGAGCTAAAGCTAACCCCTTCAAACAAAAACAAATGGTCCAAAAGGGGATGAGATGGATGGAGTGTGTCCTCTAAGCGTATTTATGGGTGCTTGCATTATGGAAAGACTACCATAAAATCAATATGGGGGGTAATTAGGGTTTTCATAGATGAAAATCAAAGTTGGAAACAGTATGGAGCTGAATAAGATAGGAAACTGTTTAAAGATGGGGGCAGAGACCCAAAATATTTTCGTGTTTGTTTTTTTAATCTTAGGCTTTAAGTTTGCAATTCTTGCCTTTGGCAGCAAGTATTGTCACATTTTGCATAGTGTTACCCTTTATTTGCACTTTTTAGTACTCAGTGGTGACAAGCAATGTAGAGAGTATCTGGTAAGTGGTGTGTGTTGTATGGATCCACAAATAGATCCTTCAGCAGCAGAACTGACTATAGCAGCCCTGCAGATGTGCTGTGTGATAGATCCTTCTGAGATAGTTGTGGTGTAGCTGGCAGTCCTGATTTTTCATTCATAGTTCTTCAGTGTAGTTTACCATGTGTCTCATAAGTTATTTGCCCCAGCAATGAGAGAAGTGGACAGACTAGCCCTGTGTGGAGGTTTCCTTCTTTTATTCCGACGTTTGGCTGCCGCTCTGGTTAATGGTTAAAAAAAAAAAACAACAGGATGAAGAGTCAAAATAAGACATTTTTAAGCGTTGTAGACTTCCTTGCCTTGCTCTTCCTTTGCACTCCCCAATCCTGCCTTTGTCATTCTGTGTATCTGTATGTGGTTAATGAAATGTCTGTGCCACATGTGTTACAAATCAGTGTCTTCTGCTTTAGTTTTTACCAGATTCGTGCATCTATGAAAATTCCTCCAAGAATTCCACACAAATTGGAAGCTAGCTTGTTACATGCAACTGGTAAGTGCAAAATCTTTTCGTAAATGATATCATTATTTTGCCTTGCTAATTAAGAGAGTGTGCTTTTTGTCTTACATTGTGGTAACTAATATAAAAGTGGGGGTTTTTTGTTTTTTGTTTCTTTTTTATTAACACAGTAAAAAGACAAATTGTTTTATGATGTCTTGCTGAAGAGCTAGCCTGTGCTTAGCAGGGAGACTTAAATGTTCATTACAGAGTTTATATTACTGTTTTTCCACTGTTGATTCTCTTTGCTGGCAGCAAAACATGGTAATTCCTTTATATTAGTGTCTTGTGATTCACACTGATCTGCTCAGCCTTTTCCATATTTCAGGCTAAGATGACAAAGGGCAGATCTCATTTAAGTAGATACCTCAGAGTAATGGAGACCTTCAGGTACAGACTCTTATGCAGGTTTCTAAGCCCATTCTTTCTGAAAAGAACACTTTGAAAGGATCCATTGTTGCTGTTTTGAGACTTGCTCTGTTGGTGTCTGGTGGCAAAGCTGAAAATTGGTTTAACCTCCTGAACAGAATTACCCACTCCCTCTTCTGTTTTCTTTTTTTAACCTGGCACTCGCTTTTGGTTTCTTTGTCCTGGCAAACTGCATCCAGAGGAAACTGTTAGTGCTCTCCTAATTCTGTGGAGCCCACACCTGTGCATGCTGCAAAAAAAACAACTGAGTTTTCAAATGTTAGGCAAAATTCTTGGAATTTCAAGGAAGAAAAACCTACTGCAGTCTGAGAAAATGTGATAAGAGATTACTGAAACATGAATTTTGGAGGCTGTTTTAAAAGTAACTCTGAGTAGAGCACCAAGGTAGATAGGAATTCTAGTCAAGCTTCCCAAATATTTCTTGGTTTTTTGTAAAATAAATAATTCTTATGAACCAGGATTACTCCAAAAACAAAGTTTAGTGTGGTTTAGGGAATTCAGCTCTGCTAAACTGATCCTTTAGTAAGACACACTTTTAATAATGACACTTAATGATATGCTTAATATTTCATGGTATATTTTAGAATGGACTTCAGGTTTGGTTTTTTGTCTTTCGTTTTTTGTTTGGGTTTTTTTTTCAGAAAGCTTCAGTCTTGTTAGTAAATTGTGGCATGTGTTAGCCTTTCTGTCTCTTACTAGGCATAAAGGATGTGAACAGGAAGACTGCAGTTTGATGTGAGTTTAGGTCAGCAGTGCTGTCAAAAACTAAATGAGGCCGTGACTCCCCCTGCCCATTCCTTACCTTCATGTAGCACTGTGCATAGCTGGCTTTAAAAAGTAGTTCAGGCTTGTTCATTTCACATTTGTGAGACCTTGCTCCCCACACAGATGTAGCTGAGCCTGTTCCTGGTGTCAGCATTTCCTCTTTTACTCCTCTCTTACTTCTGAGGATGCTGTTTCACGTTACACTAAAGTCAGCAGAACTCAGGGCTGTAATTCAGAGTTGGATGCTCCATAGGAAGTGGGATCTAAGCCACATGTCTCCATTACTTCTTTTGTATCAGATTGGTGTGGCAGATCCCTTCTGCTGATGCTGTGCAGCTGTATCAGATTACCTGTCATATGAAACCATACCTGCTCTGCCCTTCACCTGTAACAGATTACATGGATGAATACAAGCTAAAAGTGGCATTATATATAAGGGAATTACACTTTAATGATTAAGCCTGTGTAAGCATTTTGTCCAGAACACCTAAATTGATGATATGTGTGGAAGTACTTAAGCAGAACACAGTATTTTACTTATTTCCAGTTTCTGAAGGGAGGTTGAACTAAGATACTATAAAGATTAATTATAGGGTGGGAATGTTTGCCAAGTGCAGTGATTTTATATCAGAGACCTCTAAATCCCAAATCTGCAAAGGACAAACTTTGCAGATTTCTGTTTTCTTTTGTGGATTCCTTCGAAGTAATTTATAAACTAGAATCAAAAGAATCAATTCTACCCCCACAAAACAAACAAACAAACAAACAAAAAACCCCAAACACAAAAACCTGAAAAAAAAACCCAAACCAGAAAGACCCAAATATTTTGCATTTACACAATTTCTAAGACTTTGGGTTCTGTAAGAGGTTGATGTTATTGAACCTGCTTGGAAATGAGTAATAAGAATGTGTCAGTATTTCTGTTACTTCTGTTCTATTCTCTTTATGTATTGTTTCAAAGGAATAGTGCCCATCATGATATTTCCTGTCTGATAACCCCTTGCTATTAAGCTAAACACTTCCTCAGTAACTGTTTTAAACCATTCCCTTTCTCATTTACTTCTGCAAGTCTTTTAACCTTTTCTTGACAAAGGATTCCCTAACAAATTATCACACTTTTGTGAACTCTTTGTGATGAGCAGCCACTGGGCTGAAAGCAGAGGTGTCAAATTGAATGAGAAATGTTAAAGTGATACACTTAGAACTGGTCTGGCTAGAGTAGTATCCAAAGATCTGGAAGGAAAGAACAAACCACCTTTGTTCTTCATTAATTCAGTGGAGTGATATATGTCATTTAACCTCTCTGCCTCATCTGTAGGTAATTAAGAGTTCTCAGTGATGTTAAACTTTTCAAAATCAACATAAATACTGGATGAAACAAGACAGATTTCAAGATTATTATTACAATTTTTGGTGCCTAGAATGTTTTACTCCAACTTGGAGTAAAGAAGAAATTCTTCAGAACTTGCATTAAAATCAAATTATGTTAAAAATATCAATATAGTGTTTGCTTGAAACAAAATGCACTCCTTCAAACTCCAGCAGTAGCTGACTAAGATGGAAACTGCTGATATTGTTGGTGTTAAACAGCAGTGATGAAACTGGTAGGAATGATATTTCAACTTATTAGCCTCTCTGGGTTTCCAGATTCTAAGCCAATTATATTAATACTTGTTTCTCTTCTTTTCAGGCACAGATCTTGCCTTTCCTGCTTCAGTCCATGACAATATAGTTTGCAGTAAAACATTTCAGATTCTTTACAAAAATGAGGAAGTGTCTGTGAATGATGTGATGATTTTCAAAGTAAAAATGCTGTTAGATGAGAGGAAGGTAATCTGCTGTTGAACTTTACTATATTCAGCTCATTAAGTCTTCGTTATGTACAGTTTGGACTAATATAAATAAGGCATCTGAAAACATTTCATGCTTCTACAATTTCTTTTTAGATTGAGGAGTCTCTTAATGAGATGAATTTTCTACTAACATTAGATCTGCACTTCACGGATACAGACTATTCGTAAGTTTAAACACAGAAAATTTCATTAAATCAACAATATATGTTAACTTGTTAAACTGATTAAATCTGTATTACATGTAGATGTAGTATGTTCATATTAGACATATATGAGGGTAAAAAAGAAACCCAGCACTGAAATCTGTTAAGATTTCATAATGGGTGTGTCTCTTTCTGATTTTGTATTTTAATTTGCTTTTCCTGGGGGTGATATCATTGCATCCCAAACTATAGACCTGTGCTGGACTGCTGTCTGCATCAGATATTAAGGACTTGCTCTTTAAATACGATTGTTCTGATTGTATGTTGTTCTGTTTGGATTTCTCTTTAGGCCAGATGACCTGAGCACACTACAGCCAATTAGTAGCCGAACTTTAAAGTTGCACTTTAACTTACACAGGGGCCTTCATCATTACATCAATGTTATGTTTGATTACTTCCACCTTTCTGTCATATCGGTTATAGTCCATGCTTCTTTGGTTGCCCTGCATCAGCCATTGATAAGGTAATCTCTTATTAATAAAATAAGATAAAATGTTACAAAATTAGAATACTTAAGGAGTTAAATTCATGGCAAATACAGTTTTCTTAATGATGATTTTCAAGTTCAGGGCCCAGACAGATGAGAAACTTACTGTTTTCATGGAACAAATTTTGAGTTTGCTTTTGTTAGAAATTGAGAGTATATAGTGCAGAAGAGAGATACCCAAGACCAGGGAAGAGGAGGAATGTGTAAGTATATGTATTTCTACATGTATATTTATAGGTATAAATATTTAACATTTTCTTAAGCGGGAAGATCTGCTGCTCTCTCTAGTTAGTGACTGAAATAGGTGCCATTTAATACAAGTAGGGTGGTTTCTATTAGCCGTCTTCACAGTTTTCAGTTATTACTGTAATGGCAACTATGTTGGCAAATGCTGCATTTACTGTTTCCTAAAGGAAACGGGAGAATTTCATTTTCACCTTAAAAAAGCTTTTGCCTAATTTTTACTGAAGCCTGTTTATTTCATTGACTAGTGTTGCCCTTTGCAATCTCTGTTTACTTCACTTCTCTGTCTCAAAAGTAAGTGTGAAAAAGTGCCGTGCAGTCAGCCACACATAGGAAGTGTTCTTGGAACAGCTAATTTTTTTTTTAATATCTATCTTTGTCTTCTTTCACAGCCTTCAAATAGTACATGTTACTCCTCTCATGTTTCTTCGTATTCAAATTCTGGATGTGCCGTAAATGTCCAAACTTTTAGCTTGTCCCTGTCTTTGCATCATGGAAAGCTGTGGCTTTATGTGTGTTAGACAGCTGGCCTGTGCAGTAGGACTGTGCTAGTTTGGAGAATGCAACTGGAATTTTTTCTTTTTTGACTTTTTTCCCCCTCCAAGTTGGATTGTTGTGATAATGGAGTTTAGGAACGGTTATATAAGAACTGAACCAGCACATCTGAAGGGATGGTGTGGCATTATTTGGGAGAGGAACAGTTAACGAGAAGGTGAGAGTTATCTTAAGCTAGTATTGTTGCTGAAGAAGTCATCTGAAAAAATAATGCACGTAAAGTAGCAGCGTGTGTGTAAAGCAAAAATTTTCACACTGTACCACAAGTAAAATTCAGGCATTTCACTTGCATTCGTCCCAGAGCTGTAGAGTTGAACCAGGTTTCATTACTGATTCTCAGTCAGAAATGTATTTGTCCCTCCCAATGTTTTAAAAGGTTGCAGAAAATCAAAGCGTTTTCTTACATTTTTCTCCTCTGTTTCTGATTTGAAGTTATGATACAATTACACAATTTAATTTTAAACCTGAGCTTGATGCAACTTGTTTAAGGAGATAATGGAACAAAACAGCAACTTCCATGCTGCTTTTGTTATCTTTAGAGCAGAGTGTTACTGCTGGCCACAAAATTATTTTAAGGATCTGAGTTGTCCTTAAAATCTGTCTGGAAGGGGAGAGGAAGAAACCTTCAAATTA
Organism: Agapornis roseicollis; assembly: GCA_002631895.1. Lineage (NCBI taxonomy): Eukaryota > Metazoa > Chordata > Aves > Psittaciformes > Psittacidae > Agapornis > Agapornis roseicollis. Next base: position 317,561 of record NDXB01015092.1, on the reverse strand, counting down.
AGTGTTTTATTTCAGCTGGGCTGCTCCGTGTCCAGCCCACTTTTCTGGAGCAATTCTTTCTGAGAAAGCTGAACATAGCAGACTTCACTCCCTTTCGTCCTTTGGGCTTTCCTGGGTGACAGTTTGCTCTTCTGTTTGGGTCACGCATTACTGACACCCCTTCCTTTTATAGGGGTTCATTTTTTGAGTATTTTCTTTTTCAGGGTAGCATCCACATTCACCTTGTCTTGGGAACAACCAATATTACACTTTATTTGAAAAAGAGGAGATAATTCCATTTGGTTACAGCTGTGGAGTCCTGTACAATCTACTCTTCTTACTAAGCTGTCATTGCTTATCTCTTTCTGCCTATTATCTAAAAGTCTGCACTTTTCTGTGATCATTCATCTTTCACTCATTTTTCCTAGTTCTTTGTTCTTGCAAGGCGGCTTTGTTGCCTTTTGTTGTATTCTCCCGGGGCTCAGGATGGGCTCTACTCAGTAGGCAAAGGTCAGGTATCCTGTAGGAAAACAACAGCGGTAGTTTGTGTGACAGCTTTCCAGCTGATTGCTACTGCTTCAGTTTTATCATTTCACTTGGATGAAGTTTGCATTGGAAATGATGAGGAAAAACTGGCACAGAGTCTCCTGGCACAAATTCTGATGACCTTCATGGTGAGAAATGGTAACAGAACAGCTGAGGGTAATAATTTCTTACATTTCTCCAACTAGCTGGAGACTTGCTTTGAAGGAAACCACTTCAAAAGCGCTGCTCCCCTAGTGCAAGCGCCAGAAACTTAGCTGAGGTATCTGGGCCGTCCTGAGGACTTTTAAAAGGGCAGCTGACCATGCTAGGAACTTCCAGGATCATACTGAGGGTGCTTGTTTATACTGCCTTTCAAGAAAAGTCAAGAATGTGTTTATGTATGATAGTTTTGTGACATATAGTATGTTGAAATTATTGGTTCATTTGTGCTTTTTTGCAGTTTTCCTCGCCCAGTGAAGAATACATGGTTGAACAGGAATGCACCAGCACAGAACAGGGACTCTGTGATTCCTTCTCTTGAAAGTGTGGTCTTTGGCAATAACTACACAAAACAGTTATCAGCAGATGTAAGAGTATATCAGTTTAAGATTTTCTTTGTATGTTGTTGGGCAGTGTGAATTTTCTATTCTGAAGAAATATTACTTGATAAAGAATGAACTTTCTTGGAGTTACTCTGGTTTGCCATTTGATATGGGAAATGACAAAAATTGTTCCAAAAGCCTATGTTACATGCTTCAGAAACATGCAGATGGAAATCTTACCATATTACGTGTTTAACCTATTCTTTAATATACTGCAGTCCATGAAAATCCAAAAATATGGATGAGATTTGTGAAAAGAGGCAATTTGCTTATCTGTCTCTTTAGTTATTCTGTTAACACATCGTGCATTATACAAAATTAATATGAGCCTTATCTATCTTCTTTTTTTTTTGTAGGGTTGCAGTTTTGTTGTTTCAGAGTCTTTTCTCAGCCATGCTTATAATTTCCACTACACGCTTTGTACCAGTTTGCTGCTTGCTTTCAAAGGATTACATAGCTATTTTGCTATGATAACAAAGGAGCTCCCCTCTTCTCACCGCATTGAACTGGGTATGTAGAACATAATAAAATGCATCACTTTCTGTCAGTGTTTATTAAAAATACCACTCTTCTAGATTAAACTGGCATTGATTTCATACATCTTGTAGATCTAAAATCTTTTTTGCTTGAGCTGAGCTGGAATTAATAACTTTTTTTTTAAAAATGAAGCAAGTACCGTCAACGTTACTAATAAAATGAGTAGATAGCAGCCTGATTTTATGCAAATATTTTCTTGTTGGTCTTCATTTACCCTGTTATTTCAAATCACTGTGGTTACTGGTGAGAAAGAGAAATTTTTAATCTGAGTAGCATGCTGTACTTGTTTGGTTTTTATACGGAAACATTGTATATTTGTATAAAAATTGGAACTCTGGAAGCTTTGATTTGAGAAGTATATTATAATGGAAACTTACCTTAAAAAAGACCTACAAGAAAAAATTGCTGCTGGCTCAGTTTTTAGTGTAACTTTTAGGCAGCCTTAGTTACCTAAGAATTGGGAAAATATTTGAATAGACAAGAACTGTTTCTGTAAAACTGAGTAGTTAAAATACAGTTTCAGAGAAGCTATTTCTTCAATAAAGTTAAAATTAAACTCTTACAGAGCAGTCTCATAGAAAGAAACTTAAGTTCTGTGGCAAATAAGACTTCTAGTAACTACATTTCTTAGAAGTAACTGTAAAATTGCTACATTAAATGTACAGAAATGTAATGTACATTTCTGTAGAATGCAGGTATATTAGAGAGCTTAACCTCAACTTGTGAACTAGAAGAGGAGTGGAAGTCAAAAAGAAGAAAACATTAGCATTATAAGGGATGATTTAGCCTTTCCCCTCATCAAGCTTACATATTTTTAGTCATGTAAAGTTCTATTTAAATCTGAAAAATAGATCTTTTGGACTTTACATTGATTTCAGACAGCATTTATTGAATGGGGGTGGGATTTTTTTTGGTGTTGGTTAATTTTACCAATGTCAAAACTGAGCATTATGAAGCAATAATGTTGGAAGTTGAGATATGAAAGCTATTTTAAAAATGTGATGTGGTCAGTTGGTGATACAAACAAAAAAATGTTTCACTTGCATATTACAAAACACAAAGCTATTACAAAAAAAAAACTTGAGGGAGGGAGTGCATTACAGATCTGAGCGTAGAAAAATGCCAAAAGCTGAAACTTCTTTATAGAAGCAAAAATACTGCTACAGTTACAGTGCGAAAAGTATTTCTGTGTCAGTTATCTTAATCTTGATATGGAGGGGAGCACCCTATTAAAGGAATGACTCAACTTTTAGTCTTCCTTTTAAGGATAAAATGTGCTTTTTCCGAAATAGAATCTAGAGGCACTGTTGTTGCGAGGCAAGGTGTGCACTAAATCTTGATACTTTGGTGTTTCATATAGGACCTTCAATTCCCCTAAAACGTTCCTACAAAATTTATCTATAACAGAAAAAAGCCAGCTGTTGACTTTCATAGTTGGATTGTATCTTTCAAACCTCACTGAAGTCACCAAAAATGTTTTTATACGCTTCAGTGAACTTGAGTCAGACCTTTTGTCATTTCTGTGGGTAATTTAGCTTACCTTTAGAAATGTAAGCTTGAACAGCAATGCTCAAAATAAATACATGAGGAGAAAATTACTACTGACATTTAACATTCATTGTACATATTTTGCTGACAGTTAGTTTCTTGTGGAATTTTTATTTCTTTCTAAGCCTCTGCTAGAACTACTTTGTTTTCTTATTTGCAAATCTGTTTCATTTATTTCAGTTAATTTTTATATACATTGATTGGGACAACTGATAGAACAAAAAGGACTAATAATGTAAAAATTAAGCTACTTTTGCTCATGAAAAATAACTAATGCCTACTATTAATGCTAATTTTTCTAAAATTCATCACATTAAAGTGTAAAAGCTGTGTTTCTGTGATGTCTACAAGGAAGCTGAAGCTCTTCGGACTTCACAAAGTACACAGTTGTCATTTGCATTTATTTTTCATTTTTAAAGTAAATGAACTGTTTTATAGTGGAGATCTATGTCTGAAGTTTAAATGTGAATTGCAGAAATAAAAGTTTCAAGTCCTGTTAAATCCCAGAATCATCACTTTTTTGATTTAAATTAAATTATTACCTCTTTAATTTTGTCTTTTCTATTTGCTTTGCTCTTGCTCTGTTACATAGTTTTAACACAGTGATTTTGCAGAAGCATGTGCAGACAACTGTGGGACTCCATAAGTGTAATTGAATATTTAAGTGTTATTGGTTTCAGGAAATAAAATATGCTAGCTCAATGTATATCAAAAGTGTTCTAATCTAGAAACTACACTAAAATTATATGCTTTCATGTACTGATCTAACTGCACTAATTGCTAGGCTAGCAATAAGCTTTTTTACTAACTTTAAGGCAAATAATAAATCTCAGATGAAAAAAAAGGAGTGTAGTAACTAGCCATGTGTGTGCAATCCCTGTAACTAGCCAAGGCCAGCATGCAGGTCCTTTATGAACGCCTTCTCAGAAGAAAATATCCACGAACCCAGAGAGACGCCTACCTAGGTATGTTTTCAAAGCAGGTGATATAACCCCTCAGCTTTTATTAATACTATAAAATACTATATTCTTATTCATAATATAAAATATTACGTTCTTTTCTAAACAGAGGCACTATTTCACTATTTGGCCGGAGTGAACTTATACTGAACTCTGATGAAGTCTGCAGAATTGAGCTGCTTATTTCTAGGCTGAATATAGATAATAAGAATGAGAAATTTTTGCTGGTTTTTGATTTAGTGTTGTCCTAAACAAAAAATGATTAAAGAGTACAGTCAGTTGTTACCATTTAAATAAAATAGCTAATTATTAAAGTTTTACATAATTCATCACAGACTCAAATACTTTAGATTCTTTAAGAATAATACCATTTCTTCCTGAGAAATCTTTCAGGTTGCTTCTGGTATCTCAAGGCTTGATTCTTCCAAACAGTACACAAGACATTTTCAAAGTTTACCATGAATTTGTCTGTATCTGAATTGCCAATTTTCCCTTCGGAGAGTGTCAGTGTCGGCCTGGACAGAAGATGACAGTGCTGTTTTTAAGCACAAGGAAGTTTGTGATGGGAAAAGAATAAAATGACAGTACAGTCTCATATTAGGTCACCAGCTTAATCATTTATAACTGTACTTTGGTTTTGTTTTAAAAAAAAAGATAAAACTGGTTTGTAGCAGAGCCAGCAATATTGCATCAGATATTTGCTGCATAAAGATTGCTGTAGAATGTTATGGTTAATTTCCTTTTGTCTTGTATTGCCTCTGTTATTTTATTTATATATATATATATAAATATATATATTTTAATATATATGTAAAAAAATGATAGTTTGGGATTTTTTCATTATGATTTTAGACTTAAGTTTTAAAGGTTTGTCACAATGCAACTGAGGATAGGCTTTGAACAAGATAAGTAATCAGTATTGTCTCATAAGTAAACATTTATTTTCACTAATGTAAACCATGAAGTAAATGACATTTTCACTAATGTTAAAATTCGTGTGGCCGTAAACACACCAAAAGTAGTATCGTATCAAACTGGTTTCATATATTTTCAGAATAGTTTTAAATACATGTCGTTTAGAAAAGTTGTAACAGTCATTATGTACTGTTCAGCTAACACAGGTGTACGTCGTTTCTTTCAAAAACAGTTCTAAAATTGTTTCTGAGAACTTAATGCATTTCTGCAGTTTGCATATTTTCTCAGAACTTTGAGTTGTGTGAATTAAATTTAAACTTAATGTCAAACAAATTAAGTGTAATGATTGCAGCTAGTTGAAATTCAACATATACTCACCAGATCTAGGTCGTAACATTGGAAGACAAGTTGAGTAATCACCCTGTTGCCATTCTGTAAGCCCATGTTTATTATCTGTATCCTAGATTTCTTGTTGTGGGTTTCAAGGCATATTTTGTTCATGTATGTTTTCAAGAAATGTTGTAGGGGTTTTTACCTTAAATCTGTCGTTCAAAAATGAATTTAAATATAAATAGTTGTTACAGGCTATTTTAGGGTTTATAAAGTGTTTCCTTCATGTAGAAGGAATTCAAAACATAGGACTAAATTGCTTGATTAATTAGATTCCCTTAAGTAGACTAGGAATGTTTAACAGGGAAAAACATCTTACATTAAAGAAGAAATCTGTTTTCTTTATATAAAAGTTATTCGAGGTTCAGATTGAGTTTAAGCTGCCATATCATGGAAGACTTAATTGTTGTTAACATTGAGCTGCTGAGAGAAAGGTCAATTAAAGAACAGTTTTATTTGACTAAAATATGATTCCTCAAACAATTAAAGAATTGTATTAATATTAATGTAGCCTTCAAATCAGGTAAATAATACACCTGTAGAAAAATGGTTTTGGCATTAGGTATCTCTGGAAAATCAGAGGTAGATAAGGAATTGCATTACCTTGGTTGTGAACAATGACATTGCTGCTGAATAGCTGAGCAGCTCTCAACGCAGAATCTTCAAACTGTATAATCTAAATAACAGTATTTTCAGGTATATTTTGAATGAAAAATTGGTGTTCTTGACAAGGGATCATGAGTAATAATTGCAACCCTTTTTTTTTAATCAGTTCTATCCTCAATCTCAGAAATTGCTAAGAAGTTATTTTAATGGGAGTTTATAATTTACTTGATTCAAAGTTGACTGTGGCATTTAGTGCAGCTTCGAGTTTCATTTGATGGGTTCATTTTCCTGTTTTAAAATTATTTTGTGGGATAATTGGTTTTACTCTGCAAATTGGAAAATACATGTTTCATGGATATGTCTTCTCATCTTTCCAGAAAACATAGATGTAGAAGTTCGTCTTACAGAATTGTGTGAAGAAGTAAAGGTACAGGTTTTTTTCATATATTTACTAAGTGAAATAAGTATAGAGCATGCTCATTTTGTGTGCTACTTGGAAGTAAACTGTTTCAGTGATTACATTCTATGTGGGCTTGGCCAACACCTATTTCAACCTTTTCTCATTCAAAGAGAAATGGCTCAACTGACTCTGAAACTTAACTATTGATCTGGTGGCTTGGTGTGTCAGTAGAAGCCATGGTAGTAGCCTTTGTATATCATGAAACTGAATGTTGACGTGGGAGTCACGGACAATGCTGAGACAATCAATGTGATCAAGCGAATGCCATTTTATTAGACAAAGTGTTAACCTTATATAGAGATTCTTAGCACAGCTACATTGATTTGGCAATTGTCGATTGGGCACCTTAACACTTAACAATGCTGGGATTGGATAACAACGTCCTGGGAACTCGGCCTTCAGGGCTTCTCAGCTCTTTTTCTATTGTGCTCATTTCTGAGATATTACAGCTGGTGTTTCTTTACTTCCTCATCTGTGGCCTTCAGTTTATCTTGACTATGTGACTGTTCTCAGGCAGGGTGCCTTACACCAAGGCCTCTGGATTGCTCACAAAATGTCTGCTGTTACACAGCCTATCCACAACTGAAGCTTATAGAAAGGTGGATTACTGATATTAAAATAACATTTTGAGTTTTCTACATTTAGAATTTGAATTCCTTGGGTTTGATGCTATTAAATAACAAATGTTAGAAGATCAGTAGCAGTAAGTTGTACAAAAGCAGATTCTCCAAGTGATCCCCTCACCTGGAAGGACTTGTCCTGATGCTGTATCATTCTGTTTTCCTGCATTAGCAAGGAAAAACTCTGCTTCCAGTTCTAATGGAGAATCTCCCTATCTCTCTCCTTAGTCAGAACTAGCCCCAGTGAATAGCTAATTTCCTTGTCACAGCAAAGTTTAAAGCACAGGTTTTAAAACATTTTTGAAAGATTGTCCCTGCTTTGCTGGCTAGTGGGCTATCTGCCTGGCTGTTGAACATTAGGCTTAATTTTCATTACTGTAGCAGTAGTATAACTTCAGGGAAGTGTAATGCTGTCTTATTAGAAGTTTTTTATACATGTACACTCTTTTCTTACTTCCTTAGCTTGCTAAAGTATGTTCATACTGTTTCCCTTTTCTCTGTTCTCTTCTTTTGTGCAGTTCTCATCAAAAATTCCTCTTAATTTCCTCTGTCATCTGCTAAGTTGGTATTTCAGTGTTTGTAGTCCTTATTCTACGTGCTCTTAATATTGCCAGGTGTTCAGTTTTTGCTGTCTTTACTTTTTAAACCCTTTGCCTCAATGCCTTATATGCCAGCAGTAAGTTTCTGAAAAACAGTGGTTTTTTTTGTAAAATCATAGGGAACATACACCTGGCAGGCTACAATTGACTGCTGTGGGACCATAGCAAAGTATCACACTATGTTGTTAATAAAGAAAGCCTTGTTTCAGTGTTTCACACCAAGTTTGTCTTGGTGTGATCTGTTTCTAGGAAGCCTATACTATAACACTGATTATGCTTAAAGTGTATGTAGATACATGGCACCATATAAATGTTAGTGTGAGTTGGGACTATTCTGAAATGGAGATGTGCCTGTTAATTTTTTACTATTGTATCAAAGTTGTACTAACACAGTGAATACAGATTTTCTGTTTCTTGATTGCCTTTCCTCTCAGGCACACTGCATGTTAGAAAACGAAACTGTTGTAACTCGGTTACTGTGGCCATAAATTGAATTGTGCATTAATTTAAGGTCAAGAGTCCTAATTCTAAAAGACAACTGAATAATATTTAACACGACTTAAAAAAATCTACTAGTGTTGTAACATAGGTTAATTCAATTCTGATACTTGGGCAAAACGGTTCTCATTTGTAAGTTATTTTTTAAATTGAAGTTCTTACTGAGATAAAGTAACCTTTCTATGATTCTTGTCAGTACATTATGGTCCCATCTGTTAGTGATGTAAATATTTTTTTCCTGACTTTAGAAAATGGAAAATCCTGATGAACTGGCGGAACTTATAAATATGAATCTTGCTCAGCTTTGCTCACTTCTGATGGCTCTCTGGGGGCAATTTCTGGAGGTCATTACCTTACAAGAGGAGGTCACTGTATTACTAGCACAAGAGCATCACACTTTAAGAGTAAGTATTGTCTCTTTCTTTAAGACCTCTGAGATATTCATACTCTTACTGAGACCCATTGTTGTGGAAATGTATATCAAAATGAGACTCCAGATTCTAGTATTTCTGGTTTTATTTGGGAAAGTCAGTCGGAATCATAAAGAGAGCTGTCGTATTGCGTATGTTGCTTGTGTTTCATGTTGTTAGAGCTTATTCTTGAAATACAATGTATAAAATACATTATTTATATTTACAAACCAACTCATTCATTCATCTTTTGAGTAAGAAATGCAATTCAGAAGGCAAATTGCAGTCTGTAGAGTAAGATGTGTTTGTGCAGAATGATGTATTTTTCTGTAGGAAGTATGCCTTGCCTGGCTCCCACCCTACATTTTACTTCCCTGCTGTGTTAAAGCTGCCTGCTTCCATCATAAAACAAAGTGTACTTTCCTTCTGAATTAAGAATTCATAATGCTCATAAGCTCTGAAAAGCCTCTCAAGTGGGATTTTCTTAAAAAAAGACATGTATTAGAAATTATCTGGCATGTAAGTATGTGTATATATGTATAAAAACGTATGCATAGTGTGTGTACCTACACACACAGCTGATCTGTGTATATGCATATACAGTTGCTGTGGGCTTTTTACATGCAAAAACACAGCAATGCTGGTTACAGTAGTCAGATATTTTCAGACATGAGATAAAGTGTTATACTCTTACTTTCCAATTAATGTGTTTTCCATTCATTCTTCTGTGGGCAAGGATTTGAAGAAACCTGACATTCTAAAGTTTTCAGAGAGTACAGTTCATTAAAATAAAAAGAGAGAAACTATGATACCCACCATCCCCTACTCATCAGATGCACAGCTTGATCTTTGGCTTGTCTGGTATCTTTGGTGTCTGACTTCACAACCTGTACCTTTGCATCACGTTATAGAATACGTGATTTTACAAGATTATCCAAAAGTGCTTCTTGTACAACCTTTTACAGAGAGGGTGTTAGAAGGTCTGGTTAATAAAAATAGACATTATCAGTGCTTCATAATAGTCTCAATCCAGAACAAAGTCTATTTTAAGGCCTTAGCTCTCAGATTTGATTTGTCTCACCAGCATTTCTGTCACTTGCATCAAAACCGTTTCTCTTTTAGTTCTGGAGGGAAACGTATGAAGGATACTTTGACTGGGGTCTTATGTACAGACTTGATAAATCACATTGTTTTGTGAGGGAATCATGGTTGTAGAAATGTCCTATTCTGGAGAATAAATGGAATCTTTCAGAAAGGTCACAAGGATGATTTGTTAGACGTGCTAACCAGAAGAAAGCATAATCATTGTTCTGGCTATCTATGAAGCTCACCTTTCTTTGCTTTTCATGTGAATTCTGGAACCTTTTCACTTAACTGGTGGAAGCTGTATGAAACAAAAGTTCTGTTTCACTCAGACTGCACTTGCATTCAACTGCTGGCATTTTAGTATTTTATCAAGTATTTATTTAATATAACCAAAAGAAGTATTAGGGTTAGAAGTATTTTTATTTCTACTGCTCCAGTGGTGTTGTTTTCTTTTTTAAAGGTCTAGCTAATGATTAGGTATTTAGCTTCTTAAATATGGTTCTTTTTAAAATGTGTGATGAAAGTAATTCTCTCTAGCTCTAAAATACCTTATTTATTGAATTTTACTACAGTTGTTCTTTTATTTTTATGTATTTTATTTTAGGGAGTATAAATCAAAGTAGTTGATTATATACTTTGTGAATTGGGATGTTGCACATGTTCAAAGTATTTAAGTGATGCTTTTCAGTTTGCACAAAATTCAAATAAGAGTTCCCTTCCTCCTTCTTAAATAAATAAAAAAAAGGTATAATTGAATTTCATGCCTGCATTTTTTTTCCCTTTCAAGTTTCTTTTATGCCCACTTCTTTCGTTATCTGTCACTATGCATAAATAAACTTCCCTAAGTTGAGATCAGGGGTGATCTCCCTTATAGCTGAAAAGCTTGTTTACTTTTTGAAAGAAGTGCCTGATCACTATTTCTTACTGAGTTCTGCAGTTACTGGATACTTCATTATCTACCCAAACATCAGAGAGTGAAAAGGAGATGCAGGATTTGGGTTATCTTACAATTACCTTTTTATTTAGGGACTCATAGCAAAGAGCAAACAGGCTGACTCTTTAAGAATTGAATAATACAGCATTGGGAAGGAAATTTTACCTGAGCTAACTTAGAACCAGCAATGTGATGGTACTTAATTTTACAAACAATTTGTAAAATTGTTTGATAAATGCAACGCTTGTTTTCTCTTCTCTGAGATGTGAAGAGCTTGTGTGAATACTTTGCAAATAAATGCAATTAAAATTCATATAATAAACCATAGCTCCACTCTACTTGCCACATGGCAGAAGAGCAGGAGCCAGCAATCCATAAACTTCAGTAAACCTTTAAGTTAAAAAGAGATGATAAATTTGAGCCTCAACTCTTCTAAGAGTGTGCTCAGTTCTCGATTGTGGATTCTGTTTTGCAGTGCTTAGTATAATTGTAATTTGTATTAAAAATCTCTTGAGAATTTATATTCTGAGGGTTGGTATGAACTTCTTTTGGGAAACCTACAATGATCGTGTTTCACCAGAGGCATTATCTGCACATATCAAATGATGCATGCTTTCTGGTTACTGAACGTCATTGAGATTTGAGATGTGACCTACTAATTCTTCTCCTGAGAGAGTATCTGTCCTTTGTAGAATAAGAGTTTGGTACTATACGAAACTGTTATTCCGTTTTATTTTGGAAACTAACTCTCTGATGTGTTTGCCACTGGATACTGAATTTCTTTCTGTTTTACCTTTTCATCTTGCAATATTTCCAGACTACGCTCTCCACTGTAAAATTATCTCCAGGGAAGTTTGGTATTAATCTAAGATAAATGAACCCTTTTAGAAAGTCATTAATCTGATTGGTTTAGATATTTTTGTTAAAGTACTCCCTAGAAATGTATGTCATCTCTATTTGGTAAATTGCTTTCCCCCTGTTTGTGTGGATGCTTATAAATCAAGTATTTCTGATGGAGTGTTGTTGAAAATAAAGTTATAATGAAATAATATTTTTAAGTATTTAAAATTATTATTTTAATCACTTTTTTTACTTGTTTATTGAAGTATTTAAATAAACTATTTTCAAATATTATGAATATTAAGCACTACATTAAAAAAACAATAACATTTCAGGTATCCTACAACTACATGTACTACTACTAATGTCAACTACATTATCACACTGATAAGGTTTAAAGCTGTGTTTTATTGAAAAAATTGCTTAGAGTGTATTATTTTATATTACAAAAAGTTTGCACACTAACACTAGTTCACCTCTTTGTTCCATAGTGACATCTTCTGGTAGGTCTGAACATGCTTTTCCAAAATGATTTCTTTCAGTTGGATCAGTCATAAAATAGGAGAACTGAGAAATAAGATCTCAGACTGTTACTCATAAATGTGCAGGGACTCAATATATTCCATGGCAGGTTTTCTGAACAGTTTTTTCTCGTCTTCTATTTACACTGGGAGGACCATAAAAACCATAATTTGGAGACAGGTATGGGGACTAGGAGTAGTGAATACAGTTTCCTCCTGCAGAGTCACTGTGGAGTTGTCCCAGGTTGGTAGTGCCTCAGTCAATGTCACCAGCTGGTAGTCATTCTGCTTCTGCAGAGCCTGTTTAACATTGTGCTAGCAAATGTCTTGGTCCTTCCATTAGTTAAGCACTGATTAAATGTAATAAACTACTGTTGGTTTGGTGTTTTTTTGTTTCCTTAATATTGATTTATGGGGCTTTCAGAGTTTGTTTTCAGCTAGTTTTATACCATTGCTATTGTACTAAGAGCTGTCTGGAGCTGGTAATCGGATTTTCTTCAGAAACACTGGAATTACTTAAACAATTATGAACAGGATTTATTGCAAACAAAAAAAGCATCTTCCTTTTTCTGTTTGAGAGAGTAGCAGAATTCTAAAACTCCAGTCTCCATATAACTCCATTTGCTTTCTGTGGTAGATTGCTCGCATCTAAGGTCAAAACTACCTGGCTTGAATCCTGGGAAACAGCTTTATGCTCTTCTCTGGACTTGAGCCAGATACACCTACTAATTGGACAATATTCCTGTTACTGTTTTATTTCCTGCTACCTGCTTGATTACAACCTTTAATTAATTTTAAAATTGCTTAGTTTAGCATGATAACCAGTCCACTCTCCATGCTCACTTTCTCAAATCTAGATTTTAACCCCTAAAGTTTTCTCAAGTCTGTTGTGCAACAGCCCTCTCTTCCTGGGGGAAAGGTTGGGGATTAGCTCTGACAAAATCACATATTTGGAAGATACACGTCTGTTCAGGAAAGCCAGCTGGAAAATGTAGAGGAATGCATAAGAGCACCAGTTCTGACCCCGTATCTGTATGCATGAACCCCATTCTGATTTCTGAAGAAAAGCAGACACATCTTTGTGTCTGCTCACTGTTAAGTGGAAGTTGCATTTACAGGAAAGTATCATGTTTAGTGGTTTTACTTCAAAATGTTTTCCATGACTATTCAGAGATGATGTTATGACTGAGATTAGTTTCATATAATAGTAAATTGAATTCTGGGAGGTTGGGACAGGACTTTCAGTTTCTATTGCAGGTTAGAGATTGGAGAATTAATGCTTCGGTTTTTTTCTTACACTGGAGCATTTTTTCTGTTTTTTTTCTTCTATCAAGATAAAAGATAGGAAAAAGTAGAAGCTACAGAACATAAATCTTCATCCAGTCTAAACAGTACCCTTTAAATGTATACTGGGCAGTGTATCAGCAGGGAAAACTAACTCCCTTGCAAGTGCTTATCTGTGAACAAAAGTTAATGTGGTCTGTCCTGAAGGACTGCTGTTTGGCAGGTGAAACACAGGATTTTTCTAGTGCCATGTCTGTGCTTAGGGTGGATGTGGATACTGGCCACAGCTCTTAGTGAAATGAAAGAGCTGGGGGAGCTGAACTGAGTCTGCCAGGTACACTGCAAACTCACAATCTGTTTGGGAAATAGGTATCTTAAGAGGAAGACCAAGAGTATATTGGAAAAATAAAGGAGTAGGGGGCCAGTAAGTGGTTGGTAAATAAATTAAATAGATTAGCTACATATATGGTATCCAAGTGGGATAGAAATTTTGATTTAATTAGTATAAACAAATTGATGTTTATGCCAAAGTTAATGCACAAGCAGTTGCCAACAGCCATTGTACAGCACTTTTTTTAATGCACATAATTGGGCAGCTGCAAAAATAAAAATCCTAAAATTGCATGTAGATTGAATTGATCTTTTAAGTCACCTCAGGTATGTGAGACATTTCATCTTGCAAAACTAACTTTGGGGTTTCTAAATACTGCATTTTCAATTCTTTCATTATGTTTTTATTTGCAGTAAATTGCTGTATAATTCATACTCTCTATTTGATAATAAAAAAGTATGTTCCCCTATGTTACAAAATACCATTTCAGTATTGTATGTTTTATTGACTTCAGGCGTACAATTAAGTCTTGACTACAGTGCTTGTAAGTAGCATACATTTTGTTACTATCTTTGAAATGTGCATCTGAAATCTTTAGAAACAAAAGGGTTGTTTTTGCACAGTAGTTTACTGTGAGAAGTTTGAAACACATACCTCTGCAGAATACCTAATGGGTTTCTACTTCTGAAGGTAATCCTCAAACACATTCAGAAGTGTACATCAGTCTTTTCCTTCTTGTAGAAATTTCTTCTAATATTTTTGTGTGTTATTGTTTCAGATGATCCCGGTTTGGATGATTGATTTCTTGGTAATCAAGCTGTCCGTAGGCAGCAGAATCTAATACAGTTCCCCTCAGTCCCAGTGCACAAAATGCACATCTCAGTCACTAGTCTTGTCTGTGGCATCCTCTTCCCTCCCACTCAGGCTGAATGTTTTTTTGAGAAGTAATTGTCTATACAATACATACAAGTTAGTAACATGTAGGAATGCTGCTGGGGTTTCAGAAATTCTGTGCAATATAAAACAAGCTCTGACTTTATTTGGATCTTACAGGTGCGCAGATTTGCAGAAGCATTCTTTTGTCTTGAGCATCCTAGGCAAGCAGCCCTTGCTTATCAAGAACTACAGTGAGTAGCCTTTGAAGTGTACAGTATGTAGCATTATTCTATAGCTTCTGTTGTGTAGAAGTACTGTCTTGCAAAAATTCTTACATAACAATTTCAAGAGAAACTTACGTTCTAAATTGAGATTTGAAATTTTTAATGAAAGTTATATAAGAAGCTGTTAAAGAACTATTATAACTATCAGGTAATTAAGTAATAGAAAAGCTTCCACTAAAATGAATGAAACTACTGCTCATTTCTCTTAATGTAAAACCAAATAGTTCTGTTTTTTTCATGTAGGACTACTTCCTTTTTTTCAGTGCTCAGAGTCACCTACAGATGTGTGCAGCTATCAAAAACACTTCCTTCTGCAGTTCTCTTCCACCCCTCCCTATTGAATGCAGTGAACTAGATGGAGATATGAACTCCTTGCCTATAATATTTGAAGATCGATATTTAGATTCAATTACTGAAGGTAAACATACCTCACAGTGTGTTTCTTTTTGAAGAAATGAGAAAAAAATTAAGTAAAACCCAAGTCTTTTTCTTTACATTTCTTGTTGGCTTTAAAGCTTTTTATTTGCTAGGAAAATTTTCTTTAGTTTGAGTTTTGAGGATGTGTAGAGTTCTGTAATGACTAGTGTCTTATAGCTTCCGTTACCTGCATAATTTTGTTATAAACAATCCTTTTTCTTTTTTTTTCCTTTTTCCCCCCCTTCCTTTTTTTTTCGGTAAAGATCTGGATGTGCCCTGGTTGGTAGTTCAGAGTCTTCCAAGGTCAGAGTCCAATAAACTGGATAAATTTGAAGCTGAAGAAGGTTTTGTAGCTGGCTTTACTAGCCCAGAACTGAAAATAAGAGGTGCCTCCAATGTTTGGCATTCAGAAAGTGAAAAAATGCTAACAAAAACTTTGAAAGGGAAAAATGAAGATGCGAATAAATCCAAAGTTAAGGTTACTAAGCTCATGAAAACAATGAAACCTGAAAACACAAAAAAAGTTGTGAAACAGAACTCTAAGGACTCTGTGGTCTTAGTAGGCTACAAATGTTTGAAAAGTGCAGCACTGGATGATGCCTCTAGAAGCTCAGAAGGCAGGCCTTCATACAATGCAAATGAAGGGCTGGACCCTACATTAGGTGGATTTCCTTGTGATACAAAGACATGCATCAGACAAGTAAGTCAAGGAGAACTTCCATTTTTGCCATCTGGAACTGAGGAAAAGACAACCAAGACTGAAGGTGTCCAACCAGGTCCAGGTAGCCCTGTGCACTGTGAAAATGTGGCTGGTTTTGATAGACTTAGTATCTCCCAGACAGGCTCTGGAACTGTGCAAACAGATAGTGCTCTACAACCCATAGGTGCACTTGAAAGTTATCATGGAGGACAACCAGCTTCCTCAGGAGTCAGGACAATTGAGGTTAAACCAAGTAATAAGAATCCCTATGAAGGAGGGAAAGTAACTGTTCACATTGGATCATGGGCAGAGTTTCCACAGGATGGAGTGCAAGAAGAGAATTTGCAAACACCCAATATTCAGTGTTCAGAATCTGGAAATAAAATGAATTTGGGAGAACAGGAACCAGTGCTTGAAAAGGAAGATGTCCATGAAAGAAACTTCCAACATACCAGTGATGTCTTGACAAAAAGTAAAAGTAATCAGCCTGCTCTTTCTACAAAAGAAAGTCAACTTTCTGCAAGTGGAGACATGACTAAATTGCTAGAAGTTAGTGTGACATATGCCTCTTCTAGGTTCTCAGATTCAGGTGTAGAAAGTGAACCAAGTTCTTTTGCAACCCACCCCAACCCTGATCAGGTTTTTGAAAACTTTCAAGGGCAAAGTGCATACAATGGTGAGAGAGCATTTCCTCAGCTTTTACCAAAACCAGACTGTGCTGTAAAAAACACAATAGAAAGCCATTGCACTGAGAGTACCAGCGCTGTAAGTGAAATACAGTCATCCCTGACATCCATAAATTCTCTGCCTTCAGATGATGACGAGCTGTCACCTGATGAAAATTCAAAGATATCTATTGTACCTGAACACCAGTTAAGTGACAGTAAAATGGTATTAGATCTTGGAGCCACTGACTTGCCAAAATCAAACACCAGTTTGCAGCAACAGTGTGTTGTATTTTCAGGGCCTTTGGATAACAAAATTCTGTCTATACATTCCTCACTCTCAGGAACAGGAGATCTTTTACACTTAGTTGTTTCAGATGAAGATACATCTACTCATGTGAAAAGTTACAGCCCACAGGCAGACCTAGGCACAACCTCCAAGGACTCTCAGGACATTGAAAGGCATCCTAACATTAAAGAAGAAACAGTTAAATTGCATTTGGAAATGACTTGTATGGGTGAGCCATCTGTTGTTTCAGGTTCTTCATCTGTAAATGCAGTGAATGAGGTTGAAAAAAGGAATGAAGGAAAGCATAATGAGCCTTCAGAGCTAAAGGAGACCACTGAAGAGCTCTCAATATCTCATACAGATAATCCTTCTCCAGCCAGTAGTACTGACATGGTAAAGCAAGGGCTTGTTGAAAACTATTTTGGGTCTCGAAGCAGCACAGATATTTCAGATATTTGGCCTGTGGACAACAGCAATCCTGTTAGCCCTCAAAAGGAAACATATGAAAAACAAATCATTTGCTCTTCCCAACAAGATGAAGAAGAAGAGGATGATCAGGAAATGATTGAAAACGGGTATTATGAAGAAACAGACTATAGTGTATTAGATGGAGCTTCCGGTGCTGACCAGGGTCATGGCTCAGCAGAAGAGAGAGGCCTGAGGTCTGAAAGGATTGATAGTGGGCCTCTGCGAGATGGAATGAGCATGCCTCCTGTCTGTACTCCTGGTTGTCTGTCTTTTCCTTCTTCTCTGAGAGACTCTCCTTGCAATGTTATCTGTTCTTCAAGGAATAAATCTGATGCAATTACACAGCAGCCAGGCAGCACATCCTACAGCTCAGCTTCAGCTGTATCCTGGTATGAAAGCTCCCCAAAACCTCAAATGTTAGCGTAAGTGATTGTTTTAAACCAGTTTTTTACTTCTAGAAATTATGTTAATATGGCATAAAAAGAGGAAAAGAAGTGTGCCCCTTGACTGTGCTTGTGGATTCTGCATGCTCAGTAACATCACGTTTTAGATGTTCAGATACAAAGTGTGTTAGCACTGAATTCCTTCTAACATTATCGTGTCATTTCATGTGGTTTGACAAGCCAAAACACAATTTTTTTATTTTGTTTCACTGATACGTTGCTTTTTAAAAAAATAATCATATCACTAAAAGGTGATGTTGTAATAGCTGCTGAGCATAAAGATGGTGGTTTATGAAATGGAAGCTGTTAAAAAGAGGACTGGAGCACCTCTCCTATGAAGACAGGTAAAGCTGGGCTTCTTTGGCCTGCAGAAGAAAAGAAGGCACTGGGGGGATCGTAGGAGCAGCCTTTCAGTACCTAAAGGGGGGCTACAAAAAAATCTAGAGAGGGACTTTTTACAAGGGCATGTAGGGAATGGCTTTAAACTGAAATAGGGTAGATTCTGATTAGGCATTAGGAAATAATTCTTTACTGTGAGAGTGGTGAGGCACTGGCACAGGTTGCCCAGAGAAGCTGTGACTGCCCCATCCCTGGCAGTGTTCAAAGCCAGGTTGGATGGGGCTTTGAACAATCTCATCTACTGGACGGTGCCCCTGCCCATGGCAGGGGAATTGGAACTGGATGATCTTTAAGGTCCCTTCCAACCCAGACCATTCTGTGACTCTGTGATGATTCTATGAAAACAGCAAGCATAGGAAAATACACTTGAAAAGCATAAAGCCAAAACCAGTCTGTAACTGGTTTTCCATCTACCTGGTGAAGTAAATGTGCAATGTAAGCCAAGATAATGGCCTTATTTTTTAATCTAACCCAAAATGTAACACCTCAGAGCCCATAGTGCTCTAAATTACACTGCAATTTGGATACCAGAAAAGCCAAATTTAGAGGAACATCAGGGATCCCAGATTTCACCTCTTCTTGCTGATACTCCCTGCTGCTAACTGAACATGGGAAGCAGCAGCTTAATGTGTTGTATTGGAAATAAAGTGTTGCTATTGGAGAGAAGAAAGCTTGAGAAGAGAGGTACAGAAAAGAATGCTGAGCAGATAGAAGAGATAAAAGACAAGATAGTTTGTGGTAAGCAGCTGAGAACAGGAGGGAAGGTTTTTAGCAGTAAAAGAAAACAGTTTTAAAGTGGTCAGAAAAATAGTATCTGAAATACCGGAGAGTAGGTACTGGCTATTTCATGTGTTCTGTACAAATAAAAGAAAGGGGCAACTTGGAGTAAAATGAAGGACTTGACCTTGGGGAAAGCAAACTCCCAGAGCATGGGGTAACTGGGATTTCTAGAGGGCATGATCTGCGCCACAGAGAACCAGCCTTGGTACGTTCAGTTCAGAAAACATGCCTAGCGTGCAGACTCAAGTAACTGCTGTTGCAGAGTGATAAGACCAGCTGCCTGTAGTGGTTTTTCTTTAGGCTAACTTCATTGAGGCTTGTTCCTGCCAGTTAATGGGGAATGAGCTAAAGATAAAACTGGGAAAACAGAACAAAAAGTAGAATGGGATAAAAACAGTGAGCAGAAAAGGATAGCATACAGCATGATGCTGGGAGGGATCATGCAGAACAGACAGATTAAGGAGGGAAAGAGGCGTAAGGAAGCATAAAGCCTGAAGTGCTGCAGGGAAACTGATATGCAGTTAATTATGTAGGGAAGAGGAAGAAAGGGAGGAATGCATGGAACTCCCAGCATGTGGGGAGCTCAGTTATTGGAAACCGTATAGTGTGTGTGTGCCTTCATATAATACGTAAAAGATCAGGGGACTGGATCTGGCAAGTGCCAGTTATTCAGCCTACCAGAGATACTTTTTGATGAGCAATTGCAGCACTGGATCCAGCTCTCTGCTGACCTAGGAAATAGGTTTTAAGTTTGGCAAGAATTATCAAAAGTCAGTGGAAATCTTTACCTTGACTTCTGATGCATCACAATTCCTGTAAAAATGTTACTACATTTAAAAAAAGGTGTTGCTCACTCAAGACCAGAACTAAGCCAGAACCTTCAGTGGTTCCAGAAGTACCTCATGGTTTGCAGAGGTGTTGAAAGGAGGGAGAAGAGGGGTATGGTAAGGAGAGAGGAGAGGAGAGAGGGTATGGATTTTGTTACAGAAGAAAAGGGGCTGAAGGAAGTTGCCATAAAAAATATTTAAAAGGAACTGGTTTGTTTTGTGAAGATACTAATTTGATAAATCTATTTTCCTTCCTATCAATTACATAGAAAATAAAGTAAAAAAAACCACTATAAAATAGCGTTCTAGGAGACCTTACATTTGTCTGTCAAGAGTAAATGTTACTTTATCACAAATGTGGTTTTGTTACAGTTTCCTACAGGCTAAAGAAGAATTGAGGCAACTTAAACTTCCTGGATTTATGTATAGTGATGTTTTCAAACTGGCTTCTTCAATACCTTATTTCAGTATGGAAGAGGATGACTGCTCAGAAGAAGGAATACATCTTATAGTCTGTGTCCATGGCCTAGATGGTACGCTGGGAAATGTGATACTGAATGAGATGGCAGTTCGATTAACAATCAGGTTTTGTGTTTGTCATTCAAACCCTGAACTGAATGCTTCTGAAATAGGTTTGCTGGAAGGAAATAGGAATCTGACATTGCATGGCTGCATTTGACAATATGTTCCATAGGTTCCTTTAAATTAAGTATCTTATGTAACGTTTGTCTTCCGTAAAACTTATATGCAGTTAAACCCATTTTATGCAATAGTATTTGGCCATATCATGGGAATAGAATGAGGTTACTGACAAACCAGTTTTCATTGACATTTGTAATATTACAGTGTCAAGGAAAATAAAATGTATGTATGTTGTTAGGAAAAAACTAGTACATGTAAAATGCAGTCAAGCGTTTATAAAGTTTTAAAAAGTTGGGTTTATGTAATCACAGAGTGGTTGAGGTTGAAAGAGATCTCTGGAAACTCTTTAGTCCAACTCCCCTCCTCAAAGCAGGGTCACCTGCCGAGGACCCAACCCAGCTGAGGTTTGAGTATTTCCAAGAGCAGGAAACAGCTTTTGTTAAGCACTGTTAAAACAGAAATACTCCTTCTTACTAGTGTAGATTTTCAAGTGCTGTTGCATGCCTAGAAAGGACACTAAATTTACTTTGGCCAAAAAAATCATGTGGTGTTAAAAATCCCTGTGTATTTTAAGCCTTAGAAAATCCCATATGGTTAGAATTTTCTGATGAAATGGTGGGTTCATATCAGTTCTTTCCTATTAATAATAGGTTTAAATAAAAATCTTGTGCTCTAATTAAGGCAGAAAGGGTACTCTTAAAAGCATTACAGGATCACTAATGTAGAGAAATCTTCAGGATGCCAGTGAAACCAGCATTTGTTAACTTAGGTACCAATCTAAATGTACCTCTATCTGCTGACAGTCTTCTCTGCCTTTTTATTCCATGAAAATGTTCATGCCTTTACCTTATTCCTTGCTCCTTCATGGAATTATTTAAGCTCTTTAGCTAACTTTATCAAAATTAATTAGGTTTTCAAGAATATAATGTTCACAATGTTATGTATGTGTTGGATGCTAGTACAGAATCAAACACAACTTCCTAAATCCTTGCTTTTTAAAAACAGTGTCTTCATTGAATGTCATTTTTATAGACCATTTTGGCATTGCATTTGGCATTGCAGTTTATCTGTCGAGTCTTACTGAATTTTAATTAGGGCTGAGAATATCATTAGCTGTGCTTAAACAGCAAATTCATTTTGGTATTCTAAGTGCTTTTATTGGAAGTTAACTTCGCAAGTTAACTTGTGAAGTATTGCAACTCTAATTCTTGGTTGTTTTTCTTTTTAAGGTAACAGCGCAGATCTAAGATTAGTGAAGACTTACATTGAGCTAGGGCTGCCTGGAGGGAGAATAGATTTTCTTATGTCCGAAAGGAATCAGGTATTTGCCAACAAAACAAGAATTTTTGTAAAGCAATAAGCAGTGCACATCTTCAGATGTGTTTATTTAATGGCATTATCGTGTGGCAGTTTACCACATTCTCTGTGTTTTTATTGTGTTCTCACAGAATCCATGATTTGATCTGTGCCTTGAGTTAAAGTAATTACAAAACATACTATGATATTGAAGGTAAATACATAAGGAGTAACATTTATTGCTGCCATTTTGTTGTGTGTACTGATATCTCCTAAGTCCTCAGTGTAATCAGTTAGGATTGTAGATAAATAACCTCAATGGTAAAAGTAGTGATAGTGAAACCTGGTGTGGCAAGAAGGGAGACGTGCCATTTCAGTGGATCTGACAAATACAAAATACCTGTCTCTTGGTCTTTTATCAGTGTGCTACTGCAGGGTCCACATTATGACACTGAACTAAGATCAAATTGTCTCTTGTGTTAAACTTTTATGAATTTTATTATTTTCAGCTGAAGTAAACTTGCCAAAACGCAGAAGACCAACTTTTACTTTTTGTGTTTGTGTTACATATTGTATTAGACATACTTCAGGGATGAATTAGAACAAAGAGTCTCTCCAATGGCTCAAAAGAAAGGTTCATTTAGTGCAGTAGTGTTTTTCTGGCAATAGCTGCTGGGACAGGCTGGGCAGGCACCAAGCTGTGCTCCCTCTTCTCTAGCCCTCCAGTTTTTGACCGTCTACATTTCTGAAACTTTCTGATGTGGGAATTCCATTGAGTCCACTGAGCCTAATAGCTACTGACAGATGTTCCTTCTTAATGCTGGCTGATTCTTTATGTGAATGTTTTTACTTTCAGTTTCCACGGCATACAGTTGAGATTGCTTCTGTGGTACATGTACATGACTAATTCAGTAGCAAACAAGGATATTTAAACAAATCCCTTTACAGCTTGTTTTGGAAAAATAATAGTTAATAATCATTCCTCATTTTCCAGTTTAGTTAATTAAGTATTTTATAAACAAGTACAATTTCTCCCTCTGGAGGCAACAGAAGAGATTTCGTCCATTCAGTATTTCTCAGGATCACATGAGAAACAGTTTCTGGTCATCTGTAATCCTTCCCTGCTCCTTTTCAAGCTTCTTGTAATTTAAAATAAGATTATCCAACTAGACAGGACATATAAGATTCTTTTTTTTTCTGTACTTCCCTTACTTTCCTAATGTAGCTGATCATATAGAACACAGATGTATAGCTTATTGTTT
The DNA here is from genome assembly GCA_002631895.1 of Agapornis roseicollis. Classification (NCBI taxonomy): domain Eukaryota; kingdom Metazoa; phylum Chordata; class Aves; order Psittaciformes; family Psittacidae; genus Agapornis; species Agapornis roseicollis. Next base: position 294,569 of record NDXB01015092.1, on the reverse strand, counting down.
GCATATATGTTTAGGACTGTTTCCCTATGTAACATTGTTTTGCATTTCTTGCCATTTGATCACCCAGGCATGCAGTACTGTAAGATTTTTCTGAAATTCTGTTTGGTTCTAGATTTGACTATCCTGGCTATTTGCTTTTGTCTGCAAAATCTCACCTATCATCTCCTCCTTTTCTTTCCCAGATCATTTATAAGTATGTTGAACACTACAAATTTTAGTGCAGATCCTTTAGAACTTCTGTTGAAAAGTTTTAGACAGCCTTTGTCTATCTCTTTTAATTCCTTACTGCTAATCATTGTAGAGAATCAGCTGTGAACTGGCAATAAGGCTTTAAGGATTTTGGTTTGTTGTGAATAACCAGTACTAATGTAGACTCTTTCTGCTGTTCCAGTAATTGTCTCACTTCTGTTTCACGGGCAGTGTGATTTAGTTCTGAATATGCAGTTTGGTCTTCTGTTTCACTACAGATAAGATTATGTGTATGGGAAGGCTTAGAAGTAAGGCTGGCTGTGTAATGTTAAGATTTGGTTTGGTATATTAGAAGAAAGTAGTGTTACAGTAAATTGTGTATCACTTCATTCCGTGTTACAAGAAAAAAAAACAAACCCTTGAATTATAATAACTAGCTGTAGTGTTTGTATTCAAAGTTAATATGGATGCTTTGTGTGCTGTTGATCAAAACACTGGGGAATAAGAATTCAGACTGAATGCAGAATGTATATTGCTGCATTAGAAAATACAGTTATTATTTTTTATTTCTTTTATTTTACAGAATGATACCTTTGCTGATTTTGATTCCATGACAGATCGCCTTTTAGATGAAATTATACAGTATATACAAATTTATAATCTAACCCTTTCAAAAATCAGGTAATATCTGTTCTATACTATTTATAGAAATAAACTTAAAACTAGAGCCCTGTGTTGTTCTGAACTGTGATGCTCAGGAACAAGCTAAAGAGAGCTGGTAAAGAGAAATTCAGGGAGGGGGAGGAATAGGGGAGAAGAGAACAAAGAAAAGAAAGGGACTTCCCAGCTGAAAGAAAACTGCAGTGTTGTAAGCTCACCTAATCCTGTTGGTGATTTTAAGGCAGAGCTAAGCATTACATTTAAGGAACTGCTGTCCTGTGCTTCCTGAGATCCTGCACGGTAGGGTTCTGCAGAAAAAGAGATAATATTTTGAGGAAGTCAAAGGAAACCGTAATAGTGCACTGTTGAAATGCAGTTAGCTTTCTTCTGATTTTATAGTCTCTTCACCAAGTATGACATAGCAGACTGTCTTATCTTGTCATTCCTACAGGGAAATTCCATCTTATCAGTGATGTTGAAGGGCAGCTGCATGAAAAATAAAACCAAAAATCATCATTCTGATGTTTTCTGATTGTTTCATCTGCTAAAAAGCATGTTTTACATCTTAATAGAAGGCTCACCCCAATCTATGCATTCCTGCTTCCTTTATCATTTACTTCCAGGGAATACCTGTTCCATTTATTTTCGCAAAATACAGTACACCATTTGGGCAGACTACCTTACTAACTTACCTGTGTTGCTGGAGTTAGCTCGTTGATAGATGAAAGGGGCAAAATCAAGCCTGACTTCATGCATTTGCTTAGACATCATTGAGTTACACATCTGGAAGTTTTTTGACATGCAGTCACATGAATTTACCACAGGTTTTAGAGTACTCGTGCTTTTGGTAGGCCCTGTTCAGCTAGAGAAAGCATCTAATATGTTTAAACATAATCTTGCTTTTAAACAGATGTTTCTATTTTGAGAAAGGCAAGATTTAACATGGTGAATTTTGTCTAAATTTATTTACTTATTTATTTATTTAAAATCACTGTATGGTTGTATTTGTGTCAGGAGAACTGCATGTTAGCAGCCTCAGTACAGGAGAGGAGAGTTTTGTAGCCCAACCAGGCCATGCTGATACCTTCTCTCCCATGATGTGGTCTGAAGGCTGTGATCAGCGCACCCACACTATGACCTTCTTGTTGTTCAAACCTGACAACTGAATTCTCTTTTGCTTCTCTCATAATACTTTAGATTTGTAAATATTGTTTCAGACTCATCTATTATTTGTCACTTGAAAGAAAAAAGGAATTGTCAATTTTTATTTTAGTTTCTTTTTCAAGGTGCATACTTGTCTTTGGCCCTTCCAAAGCAGAATCTCCATCTCTCAGTGGTAGCTTGTCTTGTGAGAAAGTTAAACCTATCAGCTAATCCTGCAGCTGTTTCCTGGTAGCTGCATGAGAGAGCTTTCAGAAAGATGTACTGATATGCAAGTCCTTGAAGGGTCACCCAGAAAGCACAGGAAAGTACTGTTGAGAAATCCTCTGCTCAAGTAGCCATTTTTTTCCTCTTTCATTTTGACTGTCTCACTGTAAAGAAAACAGATTTTGTGCTAGTTATCCATGGTCCCCTGAATGATGCTAGTTTCTTCTAATAAAATTTCCATGTCAACTAAAGGAAGTGTTCCCTATACAAATGCTGCTCAATAGCTGAGTCAAATGAGATCTATACTGATTTTGTATGACAAGAAAGCTAACAACTTTGTGTGTCAGAAATACCTCTTCAGCCCCTCTTTTAATCTCCAAGACTTGTTACGGGGGAAAAGAAGCACACTTCATGTGCAGAGCTAAAAGTTTATTGATAGTGCAGTCTCATTAAGAGTGCAGCAAAAAATTACTGTTAGTCTAGATATAGTACTACTAAAATTCATAGCCTGAATTAATACATAAAAGTCCTGTCAGTGCTATGGCTAAAGTTGTTATGCAGAAACTTCATAGGATCTTTCTCAGGTGGTTGGCTCCCCTTCCAGCAGCCATCTGGGTCCTAAGATTGGCGGTTTCTGTCTTCCTTAAGCAGTGGGACATCAGCATCTTGGGGCTTCAGTGCAAGGAGAATGATGTTCACAGTGGGTGGTTCTGCCTCCTTGGCCTTGGGTCTCACTGGATTTATTTTCATACCTTCATATTCTCAGTCAGCCCACATGCTCTTTCTTTTGTTTCCAATGTATTCTTTCCCCCATTCTTTTTATCTCTAATATTGCCTTCCTTTTGTGAGTTGTAAGACTGTACTTCTGCAGTGACCATTAACAGACAGTTGGGGACCTCTGGTATACAATACCTCTGCAGTCTCCCACACCACACTTTCTTCTAGTGAAACACAGTTCAAGCCACACAGAATAGCTAACTGTTATTAATAGAAACTATGCTGAAACTAAAGCAGTTTTAGGCCTGACTTGTTACTTCACTGTACCGTTATTGTTGTCATGGCTAAAACAAACTGCAGTCAGCCCAGGCCAAGATGAGAGAAATTCTGAGATTCTGCACTGTCATGTCAATGCAAAGTCTCATCCCTTCAAGTAATGGCAAATTCCTGTTTATTGTGCTATATTCTTACTGAAAAGGTGCTCCCTGTACCATTAGGACACAGAGCGCTATGGTAGTGTCAGCTTCAGTGAACCAACTGGTTTTGCCAAAGCTACTACCAGTTATTGCATCAGGATGCTACCCAGCATGTGCCTTGATCTCTCCTCTGAACAAAATCTTTGCACTCACTACAAGTGTGCAGCAAGCATGAACTGGAAACTTGATTCAAACCAGCTGTATTATAAAAGAGCTATTTGGTAAAGAATCATGGAATACTTTAGGCTCAGGGGACCTTTGGAGGTCATCTGGACCAGTTAATGCAACTGAAGCAAGTCAGATTGCTCAATCATACCCATTCACGTTTTGAGAACGTGTGAGGATGGAAGCCTTTCCAGGTCAGCAATAGCTAGGAAATAAATCACCTGTTCTCGCAGTGTAGTTTCAGAAACCATTTTCCTCAGGTCTTACATAAATTTCTGATTACCTGTGTTGAACTTTAACCTCAGTTGAATTAATCAGCTCATCGTCCTTTTCTCTAAGTAACATTGGCTCACAAGAAAAAGAAGATTTTAATGCTATGCATATATTAAAACATCTGTTCATTGTTTTAGCACCTTTCTGATGATGGCTGTTGATAGATTTTTTTTTCCCCTTTCATGAATTCTTATAATAAGTTGAATAGGATTTTTCCTGTGTTAGGCCAAAATAATGAGATTTTACTATGTCTAATTTCCAGTATGATCTGAATTGGCAGATTTATGCCATAAAGCACATACAAATATTGCAGTATAATTCTGTTACTTCAGCGTGTTAATATCTTGTATTCTAAAGGTGGCAATATTGCCACCTACTGTTAAGAAATGCGTTGGTTTTCGCAGAGCATCCCAGTTGCAGGTATCTGAAGCAATGAGTAGGATGGGTTATGCTTATGACTTACACAATCAAAACCCTTTTTGAAGGGTTTTCCTTTTGCTCTGCTTTTCTTTCTGATTTGAGCAAATCCTTAAGCCTTTCTCTTACTAGAAAATAATATTAAAGGCATACTACATTTTTATCTAAGCATATGAGCTTGAACATAATACATTACTTTGTTATTTTTCTGAGTCTTTCCAAATTAAGGAGTGTTTTATCTTCGAGTTCTAATTCACTCATCTAATTGTGACCACCCTTTTTTCCTCAAATTGATCTTCCCTGTTTCTGAAGTTGTGGTTCAGGTATTCCCATATTCTTGAGGATGATGGGATTGGTGGACCATTATTTTTTTTTCCAGTGATTGCCCGTTGTTGTGGTACAATAGAAGAGTTTCTCATTCCTTTATGATATTTAGTAAACAGTGAATAAACCGTCATGAGAACATTTCTGCTAGTGTTCAGATGTTCTTGAGAAAATAATCTCTTTTACTCAAGAGCAGTCATGTCATGCAGATCATCTTCAGGATAAACTCAGTTTCTGTGGACATTTTCTTATTCTTAAAGAAATCTACAAGTTTGTTTTTCTTGTACAGACTTTATGACATACTCTGAGGAAATGGTTTAAATTTTGTTATTCAAGACAGTCAGCAGCTCAGTAGTTTGTTTTGCAAATGCAGTGCTGTTGTGCTGCCAGCACAGTGGATACATGTCTTTCATTTCTAAATTAGTTAGGCAAACATAGCAAGCTGCAGCAAGAAATTTCTGATGTTGCAGCAATTTTGAAAATCTAGTACAACTGAATGGGAATCATACACACATACACCAATACACTGTGTATTGGTAAGGAACAGATAGCCTGCTCTGTCATAGAAATGCATGTCAGAGTTTAGGGGCCCAGGGGTGGCTCTGTCATTCTGTAACCTAATGCTTGAATTTTTTCATTTGGCTTTAAATTGGAATTTTCAGAGTCAGTAAGTCTTGCTTGGGAAACCTTTGAACAGTCACGTAATTTTTTAGCACTATGTTTTACACTTAGAGCTTTGTTTCAGCTATTTTTGTTGATGAATATAGTAGTACAGAGCAAACAGGAAGGACGATCTTCCAGGTTTAATGTTGTGGTTCATATATGATCCAGCCATGATAGTTGTGCTATGTATTTATGAATGGTTGTCCATTCCCTCCATGGCCTGAGATTATATTTTAAAACAGGAAGGTGCTTTTTCCATCTGATTTCCTTCTAATTTTGTGAGTCTTGAATAGTAACTAGAATTGCTTGATCTTGTAGTGGCCCCTCTGAAGAAATGCTTCATACAGACTTGCGAATATGACAACTGGCACCTCAGATTGAGTAATAATTATTCTTAGATATATGAAGCTGAAGAGTCCCATACATCTTCCTCCTAACATGCTTAACCAGGGAAACAACTGCATTTACCATTCTTCTGGCAGACAGATACTCTTCAATTGAGTAAGACTCAAGCTGATAATCACTTCTTTTGGTTTAACTGCTAAGCAGATTTGAGGTGTCACTTCTATTTTAAAGTAACCAAATTCAGTTAAATAATGATTTTTTCCCCCTTGTAGGAATACTTTTGGAATTCTTCTCCAATAGGTTGTTTCAGTAACGCTCATACATTTACCATACTGAACACCATCACATGCCAAAGTAGTGATTTATTCAGTCATGCACAGTTCATAAAAAGATACGAATACTTGGTGCTAAGAGAAATATACCCAGAAATAATCTGGGGTTTGGGTGGGGGATGCTGGTGGAAGTATAGTTTGTTTTGACTAGCTTTCCAAAAACCATATATGAAATAATCCTGGAGGAGCTCAGAACATGCTTGTAATGACATTGTGCACCTTGGGAGATCTGGACAAGCTATGCTTTCTGTGTGACCTAAAGTACAGGCTTCTGAATGGAAACTTTACATTAATATTTTCCCTATGCTCTTTCAGCATTTTATGACATCAATTTTATTTTTCTCTTGTTTAAAGGAAAAATAGATTGCCATCAAATTCTGTGTTATACTGTTTCTTTCTTTTTAAACAGCTTTATTGGACACTCACTGGGTAATTTAATAATCCGTTCAGTGCTCACAAGACCTCGATTTAAATATTACCTCAACAAACTTCACACCTTCCTGTCTCTGTCTGGACCACATCTTGGTACCCTCTACAACAGCAGTGCTCTTGTTAATACAGGTAAAGTAGTATTTTCAGTTGTACAAGTTTAGATTTTCTTTTTGAAAGGCACTTAGCAGTTTCAGGTGGGGTACACATTTCTGATTGTGAGAAAGTGCATGTTCCACTGTCATGTGATGAGTTATAAAAATATAAGCATCAATATAGGAATGTGCAAACGATGGTTGACATAAGTGTTTTCAGTGTGTTTGATCCAGGTTTTCTATTATACCCTAAACAAACTCCAGTTTTAATGTGTTGAGCTCAGTTTATTTTAAAACTGAATTTTAATATACTTAATCTGCAAAACCAATAAGTAAAATTTATTAAAATAATTCTGAACTACTAGTGGTGTCTTACAACCTCATAACCTGCAGTGTGTTTCTGCAGAGGTGCTTATACCATATAAATGTCTGTTTTCTAAAGAGTAAATGTAGTTCTCGGAGAACTTGTCGAAACTGCTGAGTTTTGAAATAAACATTAGAAAATATTTTTGGGTAGCATCAAGTTTTAAAATGAAAACTTGTTTCTGAGATTAGCACCTTGGAGAGCCCAAACCCCCAGTGCATAACACTTTAGTTTTCACTAAAGAGAAACATGCTCATTAAACTTTCTAAATGCTTTGTTTAGTGCCAGTTTATTTATTGGTTTATTATTTGGTCTCATACAAAAATGAGGAGGAAAAACACTTGTGTTGAGCTTAAGAGAAGTGAACAGGAATTGTGGGCTAGCTGGAAATACTGTTGGAGTTTATAGAAGCAGGGGGAGCATGAGAGCTCTTTGAATTTGGTTGAAATGATACCGTTAATAGCCCTTGGTATGCTACCAGTGAGCTTCACTTCAGGCTTAAGACATCTATAATATTATTTATTATATTATTATTTATTATTTATATATAGTATTATTATATTTAGTATTATTTATTATTTATTTTATTTATTATTAAGACATCTATAGTATTATTTATTATATATTATCACTGGATAGTTTCTTTCACATGTTTTAATCTGCATGTGAATGACTTAGCATTACTTTGCCTTTAGAAATGGCAGTTTTCCATGAGACAGAGAGGTAGAGGTGTTTACTTGTGTATATAGTCACCAGCAAATGGCTTTCAGTTAACTTATGATTAAAACTTTTCAAATTATAATCCAGAATGTAGTCATGTACATTAGTGGAAATAACAGCCTTCATGCTTTGTTATATATATGAACAGGAAAGAATAATGAACAAAAAACTTCAGTGTTTCTGGGCTTGACAGTGATGGCATGAAAAATAAAATTAATATCTGAGAGGCTAAATATATAGACTTTACATATTGTACTTAAATTAGTTTTCATATTTTACTCTGATCTGTACTCATGTTGTACCTAACAATGCAGGACTGTGGTTTATGCAGAAATGGAAGAAGTCCGGTTCTTTATTGCAATTGACATGTCGAGACCATTCGGATCCACGACAAACATTCTTATACAAACTCAGTAAAAAAGCAGGTAAGCTTTGTTAACACTTCCTATCTTTTAAAGGCCACTGTACATAAAAGTGAATAGGGAACCTAAAAAAAAAATTAAAATGTTTCAGACAAGCTCCTGATTCAGTTTATTTAAGAGTCACTTTCACTTTAGTCCCATATTCTTCAAGTAAAGTACACAGTAACCATTCTCGTTGCAGAGGTGAATCATTACTGTGTGACTTGCCTTCCTAGCTATGAGCACAAGTTCCGAGTGCAGCTGCTAGACTGCTGTAGATGTATCAGCTTCCTCTTGAGCTACTGAAACTGCTGATTTCAGTGTAATGAGTCAAGTACATCTACATTCATTATCTCTTTCTGTTTGCCTTTCTTACCTGTTCTATGAACATAAAAATCTGCCTTATAGTTTTTGCTGACTAGCTGTTTATTACTTCATTGCAATAGTTAGGTAAAATAAAAACTAATTTTGTTGAAGAAGAAGTTTTAGTTGCTCTAATAGCTAAAAAAAACCAGGCTAGATTATTCATACAATGACATTCATTCCATTTTCTCTGGTTTGAATATTCTTATTTTATCTGTTGGCTGAAACGCAATTTTGCCAGTGGATAATGTGCCAGTTGTGGGGTAGTTTCTGTTAAGCATTATAATGTTACTGAGGATTCATCCAACAGGTGTTTCTCAGTATTTGTCAGCCAAGCAGTTGTGGAGCTAGAGATGCTCATGGAGTTCTGCGAAAAATCCATGCGTGGATATTCGTAGGTTGTCACAGGTGATACTATAAAGACTGACATCTAGCTCTTGAGGTGTTTGAATCATAGAATCATAGAATAGTTAGGGTTGGAAAGGACTTTTAAGATCATCTAGTTCCAGCTCCCCTGCCATGGGCAGGGACACCTCACACTAAACCATGCCACCCAAGGCTTCATCCAGCCTGGCCTTGAACACTGCCAGGGATGGAGCACTCACAACCTCCTTGGGCAACCCATTCCAGTGCCTCCCCACCCTAACAGTAAAGAATTTCTTCCTTATATCCAATCTAAACATCCCCTGTTTAAGTTTGAACCTGTTACCCCTTGTCCTATCCCTACAGTCCCTAATGAAGAGTCCCTCCCCAACATCCCTATAGGCCCCCTTCAGATACTGGGAGGCTGCTATGAGATCTCCACGCAGCCTTCTCTTCTCCAGGCTGAACAGCCCCAGCTTTCTCAGCCTGTCTTTGTGTGTGGCCATCCAACCAGTTCTTTATCCACCAAGTGCTCCATCTATCAAACTGATGTCTCTCCAATTTAGAGACAAGGATGTCGTGTGGGACAGTGTCGAACGCTTTGCACAAGTCCAGGTAGATGACGTCAACTGCTCTACCCCTGTCCATCACTTCCATAGCCCCATCGCAGAAGGCCACCAAATTGGTCTCCATAAACTGTAGAAGGAGCCTAAAGCTCTTAGGGCTTAGTCTCTTATTTCTACCTTCTTACTGAAAAGGTGGAAAGAGTAGTACCTCAGGCCACAGCCTCATACAGAGTCTTGTTTCCGGGTCCTTCAGTGGGCTAGGTTTGAGGGAGAAGAAAAGGCTGCGGGAGAAGGAAAAAGAAATGTGGAAATCTGATAATTTTATTTCAGGAGAAAAGAAAGCAGGCTTTATGCTTCCCTGAAAGAGAAGGAAGAAAGCTTTCCTTTGAGGGGTGAGTTAATATGCTGTATGTACACTATAGGTGTTGCTGCTTTTAACTCTTGATACCTGTACAATGCATGCTTCAGTCCTGTCATCAATTTGTTCATTCAGTGGACATACAGTATTGGCCATGCTTGACTCTCAAAACACCAGGAGAGAGGAGTTTGGGATTCCCCTAACTTCCTCCTCTCAGATTTTTAATGCAGAATTTGCATATTGTTCCCTGTGGGGATTCTCAGCATAGGTGTTTACAGAAAACCCTTTACCCCAGGCTCCATTCAAGAGATGGACAACACTATTGAGAAGTATAACACTGATTTTGTAGCATCTGTTGATTTTTCTCAATCCTATAGGAAAATAGAAGTTTAAGATGCTGAAACATCTGTTGCTGCTGCTTCATGTGATGTCCTCTTCAGATGCTGGCTTTGCAGCTGGGAAAGTCCCTAGGGCAGCAAAATTTGCTGCTATTTCCACTCTGCTGTGGTCTAGCTGATTTTCAGATCATCCCTAAAATTGGCTATCGATCCAGCAGGTGATGTTTTGAGGGCCAAGGTCTCAGCCACATTGTTGTATGGTGTTCTATGGTTCTAGTTCTCAAATTTGCCAAAGAACATACTTCTAAATATATCATCTTGTTGCTTAGCCTCAAAATGGATGAAGTTCCTGCTTTCTGTCAGTCACTGTAGGTGGAAGTACAGTATGGTATCTCCTCTTCCACCCTCTAAAAGAAGCCCCAGTACATGCTGATGCTTCAAGCCATTCAGAAAAAAAGATTTGTGCTCATCTCTGTTCTCTGTTCTGAATTCTGGAGTAGTACAAGTTGACAGCAGAAATTTTGCACTCTTGAACACATTTACGATAACTCCCTTTCAGAGCTGCTTCTATCACAGTAGCACATCTAGCAGGATCTATGACAAATATTCTTGCCAAACTTGCTGTTTTCTCAAAGTTTGGGGCCAGGTTGTGCTTCATGGCTAAGGTCACCTCAGGCTCTTGGGTCTCATCGTCAGAAGAAACACCAGTTAGCTTCCCTGCCACTCCCAAATTTTTTGGACTCTTTCTCTTCCCAGATCTCTCTCAAAGAACCTGTTCTGGAAGGAGTTTTAATGATTTAATGCTTGCAAAATCAGCTTCTCCTGTTAAAACTGTGTATGACAATAGAAAAAGAAGACGTGAGTCTTCTGAACATGTACAACATTCTCACTTAATAGTAGTTTAGGACTTTAAAAGAACCTTTGCAACAGAAAAATGAAACTGAAAAATTATAAATATACCATTAATAAATCTCTTCCATCTATCTAATCATGCAGCTCTTTCTTTGTATAGTGCAAGTCATTCTGTCATTACTGGTTGAAGGAATAGTTACCCAGACCTTGCTCTTTGCAGCTTCCTTAAGTTCTCTACCTCAGTTTGCCTGTACTCCAGAAAGCTTTTGGTAGGGTTTTTTTTTTAAAGTGGCCCATGAGAAATAAATAGGTTTCCCTACAGTTACAGTTGTTACAGTGCTGCCATTTGGTTATTGTAGTTCATCCTTGGATATGAGTGATAATTACCCAGTTCTGAGATAAAAGCTGAAAGTGTGATGTGTGTGGTTCAGACTCAAGCAGTAAATGCTTACTATCATTAGTCTTGATCACATTAATTTTTGGTTTAAAAATAGCTGGTACCACCTCGAGTTTGTTATTGACACCAGAAAACATGTTCTGTTTTACCCCATAAATATAACTATATGCTAGAATAGTGATTGATCTAAGTGACAAAACTTAAGTTACAAAGTTGTTGCTGTCATTAGTGTTGTTAGTGTCCTTAAATTAAAAGGGAATACATTCATTGCAACATAGCTATCTGTGATTTAGAAGGGGCTCACTAGAGTTCTCTCAGAAATATATACAGGTATGTTTTGTTTGCAGAATTTCCTCACATGAAGTACTGGAGATACAGTTAGCTTTCATTTACAAGTGAACTCTGAGAACATTTCAGTTTCAGTTAATCTGTCAAGGCAGAATGACAGATAACTTATTTTAACAACTCTCTTTATCCGTTTCTGGTGTATAAATAGGAAGTGATTCTTAAAATGTAAATGCCTTTTGAGATGATCGGTAGATCACAGCAAATGACGGGTGATGATGGCAGTTAACTGTCTGCTTTTGTATAGCATTGTATGCGGTTGGTCTGTCAACTCATTTTGCTTTTATGCACTAATAGAGTGTTACACTTGTAGAATATTTTTGAAAGTTAAGTACAGCTCTTTCATTGCCTAGCTGTCAGGTTTGTTAAAACAGATAGTGTGACCATGTTAACTTGTTACAGCAGCCTTAAATGCCTATATATGTGTTATCTTCAAGTTTAAGTTATGACACAATATTTTTTCAGGCCATAGTTTAGCCTATGAAAATAAATCTTTTTTTCAGAGAATGGTACAAGGTAGCAGTGAGAGAACAGTTGCATTGATACGTAGGCTGATTTTGGTGTTCTGATAGTCTAAAAGAAATGTCAGTGACATATAACATTTGGCTTTACTTTGGTTTCAGACAAGACTTTTTTGTGTGAATACCTTGTTTAGGATGCCAGTACACTAGTCAGAACATGTACTAAAAACAAAGAGCCCAGTTCCATCATTTGGTCTTTGCCTGCAGAAACCTGAGCTTATCAGTCCCTTGAAATAATATTAACTGAAAACTAGGGGGGTAGATCCCAATTTGATAAAAAGTATAATTGATCATTTGCAATTAAGGACTTGGCAAGTAGACTGACTCCAAAACTTTTGACAGAACTTGTTCTCTTATAATGCATAAAGATGTGTGTCAGAAGCCTGGTTTGCCGAGACTGGCTTCTATAAACCAAACCTCAAAATGCTGTTTTCTGTCCAAGTTATAATTGGTTGCTCACTGGTGGAAGTGCTTCCTGCAACAATCTTTGAATCAAAAACTTTCGGCAAGTTTTTCTACCTCAGCTTTAGTTCTGAACTCTAAGTCCCATTTGTCAGACTTAGAATATACCCACATTAGCACTCAGGAATGCATCCAGAAGTAAATCTCTTCATGATCCCTGTTTACATCAGAACACAACGGATGGGCATTAGGAGCACGTTACGATCAGAGGATCAGACTAGACCTAGTCATAGAATCATAGAATGAATCATAGAATAGTTTGGGTTGGAAGGGACCTTAAAGATCATCTACAGGGAGGTTACACCCTCCCTGCTATGGGCAAGGACACCTTCCACTAGACCAGGTTGCTCCAAGCCCCATGCAACCTGGCCTTAAACACTGCCTGGGATGGGGCTGCCACAGCTTCTCTGGGCAACCTGTGCCACCCTCACAGAAAAGGGTTTTTTTTTTAACATCTAGTCTGAATCTACCCTCTTTCTGTTTAAAAAGTCCAAAATAAACTCTTCTGGAAATGGGCATTATGATGGATGAGGGATTTTTTAATACCAGGAGGTTTGCTCTACAGTCCTGATACTCTTGTGCCTCGGAGTTCTCAAATGTGAATATACAGCCATAGTCTCTTCCAGGATATGTTTGTATTTCATAGAATCATAGAATAGTTAGGGTTGGAAAAGACCTTAAGATCATCTAGTTCCAACTCCCCTGCCATGAGCAGGGACACCTCCCACTAAACCATGTCACCTAAGGCTCTGTCCAACCTGGCCTTGAAAAAGGTCAAAGTAGGTGGGTTTAGATTCGTATGTCCTAGTACACAAGAGTGGAGTTCTAATGTGCTTGTTTATTGCCTTATCTTTCCCCTTTAAAATGAGCATTTTCCTAATCTCTGAAAGAAGGGAAAGATGTTTTGTTTTTTGTTTGCATCCATGTTAACAACAGATCAGCTTCAGTGATAAAGCATGGTTGACATGTTTTCTTCTTTGAGATGTCTGTTCTCTATAGGATGTCAGCGTAGCTTATTTGGTGCTGTTGAGCTTTGCGGAGGCAAAAAAGCATTTCAGCTCTTAACTTGACATAGTGCCTGTTTGTAACTCATGATGATGATGATGGTAAGACTAGAATTGAAATAGCATCCCCATAGCATGGCATGGAGATTAACCTAATCAGTTCTGCAAAGAGGAATGACTTCCTGGCCCTCCATAGCTCTCTTCCAAGAACTCATTATAGTCAAGAACTCTGTGGCACCCCACAATGAATACTCTCCACTTCAAATAATTTGTTTTGGATTAGTTAAAGGGTGGTGGTATGGAATTTTGTAATCCTTTTTTTCACACAAGTCTCAAGAGCTTACCAGCAGCCCATTGTACTCCATTGGCTCCATCTCCCATCACTCTATCTCCCATCACTACTTCAATTTTGGCTACAGCTAAAGGACAGACTGAACATCCAATTCTGGTGCCTGAACATATAAATAGATTTATTCTTCTGTATTGCAATTAGTTGTGAGTTGCCAGGTCTCTAAACCACCTGTTCCAGACAGATTTTTTCCACTTGACCACTTGAATGAATTTATAAATATCATTAATTCCGGAATGACTAATACAGTTATTCAGAATTCACTGCTGGACATGAATGGCACGGTGGTTGTACTCTCTGTGTATGCTTAAATTCCCTTTGGCTGAGACTGAGATTTCATAGGTGATAGGGATCACCATAAACACTTGGAAAGCCAATTAAAGGTTCATTATTACAGGAAAGAACATTCTGTTACATAGGACAAAGGTTGTTACTTCAGCAGTGATCTTTCCCTTGGATTGTTCTTTTACAGGCTATCTCAAATCCTGTTAAAAGTTTCAGTCAGTACTTTCTAGTCAATGACAGCCTCAGTGTTCTTTATAGTACTCTGTGAAAATGTGTGATCTGTTCAGTGGGTGATGAGTTCAAATGTATGTGTTCTGACAGAATTAGGTTTTAATCTTCTAGCATTTCTTAACTACGACAACCCAAAAGTGTTGGCCTCATGAGATTCTGGGACTGAATTAACTTAATTCAGTGGCTGAAAATTTTGCTGCACAAGAAAAACTGGTTCATTAACTACTCAGAATAATTTCAATATGGGATTTTATTCTTTTTTTTTTAACACTTACAGTACACATGACAGTATTATGTGTGGTGTGAGAAAATAAACCTGTGGATCATAGGAATTAACTGAGCTATACTCTTGTTCAAAATATATTTAATGTCTAGGCAGCAAGTGAAAAAAGAACATGTAATGATGACTGGTGGTCCAGTTTTTACTGCTGCATAAATGAAAGATTGTGATACATTGCTTCTTTGTCCACATGTACACTTAAGTACAGTTTAGCACTGCACACTTCCATATTGTTCTATGCCTGTGTCCTAAGTAGGCCCATAGCTTGCCTAGAAAGCAGGAGGGACGCTGCAAAACACCATGCAGTTCCTTCTCATTGGCAAATGGCTTGAGTTATCTCGCGTTGTAGAAATCCATGGAGCTGCTAGCCTCTATACATTCATATTGACCATGTTGACTCCTCCCTCTCCCATCCATATAATCACATGCAGTCTATATATATCACATGAACCAGGTCAGAATAAACAACTTCAAGATACAAGACGTGGACTTTTTTCTTCACAATAGGCACAAAGAGCTGTTCATATTAAATAATTAATAATGAAACTCGTGTATGAAATACCCTCCTGGCTCCTACTGAAGAGTTCCCTCAAACGCTTTTTCATAATGCAGGATTCCTGGTAGGGAAGTGCAGGGCATTATTTTTATGAACCAGAATATAAAGCATAAAAATGAGTCACTGTGACCAAAAGGGGATGCCTAATTTATTAGTCTGTGATGTCGTAAGCCTAGTTTTTGTTTTGTTGTTACATCTGTGCTATATCTCACACAGTGATGAAGACAGTCTATTTCAATATTGATTGATGTAGACTGATGTTCCTCTAAAGATTCCCTGGGATATCTCTTCCTCCTTCAGGTTGATTAAAAGATCTAGGCCGTCCACTTAGAATCAGAGAGAAGTTTGGGTTGGAAAGGATCTTTAAGGATCACCTGGTCTTCTTTCTACCTTTATGTGAATGCTGATGGGTATTTCCCTAGGGAAAGTGTGTATAAAAAAAGCTTAATACAAGATATACAGCCTCCCAGAGAATTTACAAAACTATTACAGATTAGCCTGCAGAGAATTCCTATCATTCTTTTCAACTAGGTACATGGTTTTAGAACTGGAATCTGTGTCTTTGTGTGATTTGCTGCAGTCATTTTTCATCAAATGTCAGATTAAAAACTCCGATTGATTTAGTTGATCTTCCGAGAACGCTGGTTCTTCAGTGAGCACAGGCAAAAAGCAAACAAAAGCCCCAAACAAACAAACAAAAAGAAACAGAAAGGATGCTGGGGAGGGACTCTTCATTATGGACTGTAGTGATAGGACCAGGGGTAATGGGTTCAAACTGAAAAAGGGGAAGTTTAGATTGGATATAAGGAAGAAATTCTTTACTGTTAGGTGATGAGGCACTGGAATGGGTTGCCCAAGGAAGCTGTGAGTGCTCCATCCCTGGTGCTGTTCAAGACCAGGTTGAGTGAAGCCTTGGGTGACATTGTTTAGTGTGAGGTGTCCCTGCTTATGGCAGGGGGGTTGGAACTTGATGATCTTAAGGCACTTTCGATCCCTAAATATTCTATGATTCTGTGTTTCTATGAAACAAAACACAAACAAAACCACAAACAAAACCAAAAAACCTCATCTAAACAGATTTCCTATTTGAAGATGACTGGAACCAGGATCTAGTTTGGACGCAGCTTCTGTACACTTTCATAGATTTGATAGATTTTTTTGTTGTTGTTTGGTTTTCAATTTTCTGTGTAATCCTGGAAGATGTATTTAGGTTTTCACATACTGAAGTTGTTCAGTGTTGTTTCTGTAACTGACCTGGTTTGAAGATGTAGTCTTCATCCCATGGAGTGTACAAAATACTGAAAACCAAGAAATAACCTCTGAAAAAAATAAAGGTTTTTTCACTTTTGTCTCCGTCAGCAGCATCAGGAACTTGTAATGTACCTTGTAATAAATGGGTACTGAATTTCAGTTGTAAAATGTTCTATTATTCTATAGTAATCATCAAGGGATTTGTTATAACAGATCCCTTTTTCTCTTTTCCTGTAGGTCTTCATTACTTCAAAAACATTGTGTTGGTAGGATCTCTGCAGGATCGTTATGTTCCTTATCACTCTGCTCGCATTGAGATGTGTAAAACAGCTTTAAAGGATAAACAATCAGGTAATAAATATCTTGCAAAATAAGCAGACCATGCAGATTAAACCTCATAGTTTCAGATTCATCCCACTTAATTTTGGGTGCTTAACTGAGGCACCTCTATTATGTGTCTAGACACTCTGGGCTTACTTTGTAGTATTGGAGAGAGAAAATCCATGTGAGAGCTGAACTGCTTTCTGGATCTGTCCCGTACTGTTACTTGCAGAAAGATATGAGACTGAATAAATTTCGAGCTTACAGACTTCGTTGAAAATTAGGTGGGATGAACACAGCCCCTGTGTGTTCTCTGAACAGGGAGGACAAATAGCTTGGACTTCTGAGGACGTCAAGTTACAGCATTAAGCACATGGCCTGTATGTAGTTGAGGCTTAATACTAGCATTAAAAGAAAATAATGGTTTTCCTGTTTCCTGTGATGGTTGGTTGTTGTATTTACTGTTGAGACATCCTAGCACAACCGGATTCTAGCATTACAGATTGACACATAAATACCTTTTACAGTGTAATAAATTAATACTGATGAGCATATTCTCGCTCTAAATGCACAAAATTAAAATGTATAGGTTGAAATTATTTTCCCAACATTTCTGGCAAAATTAAACTTCCTGTATATTCTAACAGAACCTGAGCATAACGTGTATCATTGCACCTCTTACTCTGGAATGTATTCACTTTTGAGTTCAAGGTCAAAGAACTGTATTTATTTCTGGTGATTCACTCAGTACAACTTCTCTGTTCCTCTGCAGGACCAATTTATGCTGAAATGATACAGAACCTGCTTCTTCCAGTTCTCCAGAATAAGGAATGTAACTTGGTTCGTTATAATGTAATTAATGCATTACCCAATACAGCAGATTCGCTCATAGGGAGAGCTGCACACATTGCTGTCCTTGATTCAGAAATATTTTTAGAAAAATTCTTTCTTGTTGCTGCCCTAAAATATTTTCAGTAGAGAACAGCATTCTGAGAGACTTGGTTATTACCTCATTAACAGATGAATCAAATAGTGTGTGGTATTGAAGTATAGCTGCAGCTGTATTTTAAGAGATATTTATACTTTTTATATGGAAGATAATTTATATCATCCACACTTAAGGCTTTTTAACACCAACTTTACTTTCTAGGTAATGTGGCTGTGCAATATTTTTTTTATTTTGTTCTTTTTACTTTTCTATTACTTTTTCTTAATTTGGGGTACCTAATTATTTGGACATTAAAGCACAGTGTGTACTTCCGGTTGGTTTATTATTGGCTCTCGGTGACAGAAGTCAGTGTCACTTGGCTACCTTTTACAAGAGGCTTTGGATGCCAAAATAAATTGGGGTTCAAAACCCTGATAAGGTCATACATGTCCAGTTGTCGTATTTTAGCACTGTAGGAAGTTTAACTGGAAACACAATGAGCTGCTAAAATACTGGATATTTGAAAATGACTCTACCCACAGGTCTGGCATAGACCACTGCTGCGTTGTCTGTCCAGGTATCACTATAGCGTAACAGTGTTCTACAAAATCATTATCATTGTTGTTGAATATGTTCTGCCTGTGGGAATATATTTTCTACTGATCTCAAAAACATGTTAGTTTACATACTCGATTTTATTACTGGAACTTTAGTTTTCAGAAGCAAATGGCAACTAAGGATTTTTGAATGTTTCATGATAGCTGCCTTCAAATAATTGGAGTTTTGCAAACTGTATTAAAATTGCTCCTTACTCTGTCAGTTCTTCAGATGAATATGGACAGTTTTACATGGACTTCCTTGTATGTACGTAAAATAAGTACATGTTAAAAATTTCTGCAATACTTTTATGAATTTAAGCAATTTTTAAATATTGTTAAAATGTTTTATTGACTACAAAGTATTGTAAATATAAATCGATCCTTCTTCAAATGGGACAATATTGTAAACTTTACCTGTTTAGTGATACAGATAAAATGTTTTTGATATCCAGGAATGTTAAAGGTCTATTGACTTTCTACTGGTGCTGAATAGCATTAAGTTTGGTTTCTCCTCCCTTCTCTTTTCTCTCTCTCAAACAATAATTCACTAAAGGTGGGGGGAGAAAGAGTTGCCTGTGCATTCACTAATTGTACACTAATAGTAATGAACATTTTTTGAAAGATATACATTTGTTGTATAATGCATGTTTATTTTTAGCGTTGTGTTATTGCATCTGGTGTTAATAAAATGAACAAATTACTCTAATGGAGGCAATTAAAGAAACTGAAATGTTCTGCTGATTACCAAAATTCTGGACAGGCTTTCTTGTATATAAGTACTGAGTTTGTATTATTTGAAATGAATATAGCAATAATAGTTTATAATGAAGTGATTTGGCATTTGGTATGGTTTATTGTGCAATACAATCTTTGTAGTAATTTTTTTCTCTCTACAGCTCACAAGGTGCTCAGATGAGCATCTACAGCTCAGTGACATGCACATTTGAGAGGGTATTTTATTAGAGCTGTGTTGGGCAAGTCCTTATGACACAAAGACATCTGAAATACATTCCTACTATAACAATGTCTACCTTTATTAATAACTTTAATCATGATGGTGCTACTAAGTTTTAAAAAATTACGTTCTGACATCTCAACTGTCTTTTATTTAACAGTAGCATAGTAGCCAGCTAATGGCTAAATTGTGAATATCAGTTGAGGATGGGAGGTATACAGAATTTCCCTTTGTTCACAATCGGGAAGGTCAGCTGCTCTTAGTGTATAAGCATTTGGATGTTTCTGTCACTAGTGAAAAATATCTGTCTCGCTGCATCTCTGAAAATCCCAAAGTGCAAAGTGTGCTTTTGTGATGAGCAAAGCAGAAATATCCTGGCAGAAATAACCACTTTATTTATTTTTCATAGTAGACCCTGTCTTTTTAAGGAGGTTTGAATTTGCTTTGTTCTTTGAGGAAAACAGGTGGTGCAGGAATGAAATCGTGGTATTTGCATCTAAGTTTATCAAGCAGCAGGGCAGATTAAGAGAACATTAAATTCATTTCTCTCCCCTAATTTGTATTGCCCACTGTAACCCACATGTGGTCTGGTACCTCTCTCAGAACTACAGCTGTTTGACATCTCCAAGTCCCTAAGGAATGTATTGTAAGAAAATAATGACCCAGACATGTCCAGGAAGCATGTCAAGTTCATATTTGCACTTGCAGACCATCACAGTTGCAGCTGCTCTCTGAACAGCACATGGAGTCTTGGATGTGTCGGACAACTGCATGTGTGTTGCATAGCACATTCCCCCTACTCCTGCATATTTCTATTTACTAGATGGGAATATGGACTCATATACATAATTCAGTGTCATTTGATGCAGTAGCAGCTATGAAGTGTTCCATCTCGCTCCTCTTCTGTTTGAATGAAGGCTTTCTTCATCTTCCTGTAGTGATGGTGACCTCTGCTTTATGCAGGGGTCCAACAGCAGATGGAAGGAGAATCATGCTGCTTACAGAATGAGAGATAAAAATGAAGGTCTTAACATTCCTTTAGATAGCTTCCAGTGTCATGCTCCCTGAAGGCATTAGCTGCTGCTGTTACTTCACAAAGCTCTCAGCAGTATTATTAGGAGGTCACTGCATAAAATGAGCATCAGAACCCTTGTTTGCATGTAGTGTATATAAAGAAATTCTGTGGTTTATGTTTGAATCTTCCATCAAAATCAAGCTTTCTGATCCCACAAATCTAGCAGTGGCTGCTACTTGCAAGAACTCATGTTTTACTGTGGAAATCACCAGGCTTTGGTGCACAGCCAAGAGATTTCACAGTGGAAAACAAAACACCCTTCATTCCAGGTCAGTCTTCTTTGCACAGCCCTGACCAGGTGTGGTATTTGGATAACCAAGCTTCTTGATGTGGTCAAGGGGAACAGCGATCATTTAGGCAGAATCAGCACACTTGCTGCCTGGCTAACCTACCTTCTGCTCAGGTGAACTGACCTGCTGCAGAGTTTGTACTAGCACCAAGTCTTTTATTCTTGGCTTTTTAGAACAGCAAAGCAAAATACAGTATTGTTTGAGGCTTACTGGCAAGGCAAGCTGCAGTGTAAGAGAGAAATGATCAGTAAATGGAGGCAGGGGAACAGAAAACATAGCATTGAATCACGAAGTAAAAACTTCCTGTGGCATATGCTATGTTTGTATTTACCAGTGAGTTCACACTTAGTATCTTTCAGCCACAAGATCTAGAAATACATAATTCAGGAGCAAGAAGCGAATTTTACATTTTTACAGCAATACAACAAATGTACACTAGAAAAAAAAAAGTATCTTGAAGACCTCCGCTTACTTTTAGAAGCACAGAATGGTTCGGGTTGGAAAGGACCTTAAAGATCAACTAGTTCCAAGCCCCTGCCATGGACAGGGACAGCTTTCATTAGACCAGGTTGCTATCCAGTGTGGCCTTGAACACTGGTAGGGGAGGGGCAGCCACAACTTGTCTGGGCACCCTGTACCAGTGTCTCACCACCGTCATGGTAAAGAATTTCTTCCTAATGTCTAATCTGAGCCTACCCTCTTTCAGTTTAAAGCCATTCTTCCTTGTCCTGTGACTACATGCCCTTGAAAAAAAGTCCCTCTGCAGCTTTCTTGTAGGGCAAGGTACTGGAAGGCTGCTATAAGGTCTCTGTAGAGCCTTCTCTTTTCCAGGCTGAACAGCCCCAGCTCTCAGCATGTCTTCATAGGAGAGGTGCTCCAGTCCTCTGATCATCTTCATGGCCCTCCTCTGGACTTGATTGCATAGGTCCATGTCCTTTCTGTGATGGGGACACCAGAGCTGAATGCAGTTCTCCAGGTGGGGTCTCATGAGAGCTGAGTAGAGGCGTGGAATCGCCTCTCTCAACCTGCTGATCATGCTCCCTTTTGATGCAGCCCAGGGCATGGTTTCTGGGCTGTGAGCACACATTGCTGGCTCATGTTGAGCTTCTAATCAATTATCCCAAGTGCTTCTCTTCAGGGCTGTTCTCAGTCTCTCCAACCTGTAGCTGTGCCTGGGATTCCTCTGACTCAGGTGCAGGACCTTGCACTTGGCATGGTTAAACTTCATGAGGTTGGCATCAGCCCACCTCACAAGCGTGTCAAGGTCCCTCTGGATGGCATTCCTTCCCTCCAGCGTATCCACCCAACCACACAGCTTGGTGTCATCAGCAAACTTGCTGAGGGTGTACTCAATCCCACTGTCCATGTCAGTGACAAAGATGTTGAACAAGACCAGTCCCAACACTGATCCCTGAGGGACACCACTTGTCACTGGCCTCCAGCCAGACACTGAGCCATTGACCACAACTCTTTGTGTGCGGCCATCTGGCCAATTCCTTATCCATCAGATGGTTCACCTATCAAATCCATGTCTCTCAATTTAGAGACAAGGGTGTCATGCAGGATGGTGTGGAACAGTTCATAGTTAATCTTACATTGCTATTTCATAACATTTCAGAGTATATATAAACATCTTTTGGACTGTGTTAAGCTGTTTAGGAACAGCTTAGTATTACTTGGTATCTGCAGACAGCTTGATATGCATGTTTTTAAGGTAAGGATTTCAGCATGGTTTTTACTGTATTGAGCACATAAGTTCTTGGAGTTGGCACAGATGTTTGGGTTTTTCTTGCTGGTTTTGGGCAGGGGGAGTATTTTTTCTGCATGAGCCACCAAAATTCCTCTTTCTTCTTTCTGAAACAGAGGCACAGTATCTTGCTGTCAGAATAAAGAAAGATATTTCCTATTGTTTCTGGTCTCTAATGTCCAATTATCCATGCTATAAAAGGCTGATTGAGAAAATGACACACATAAAGCAGGGAGTTAAAATTCAGTCCCTTTGGGTGTGTAGGCAGTGCCAGATGTAGTGCAGTAAACTCAAGGGAGTGTTGCTGCTGTTAATTTACCAAGGACATTCACTTCCTTAAACTCTAGATGTGAACACAAAATGCTGTTTTAGACTCCAAGGAGGGCTGAATGAGAGCTACCTTCTGTAGCTTAGCATCTGTGGATGGAGTGTTTTGAATTCTGTTTTATGGAAGAACAAGGTTAGCTGGAGAAGTTGGAAGTGACAAGAAGTTAATGTTTCTGTATTAAAAACATTAACTGGTGAAAACTAACTGCAGCTCCAGCCCATGATCACCGGTGTTACTTTTTCTAGGGTCCAACTGAGAAGCCTTGGTCTAAACGTCCTGGGCCAGCTATTGGGTTTGGTTGCTGCTTTCTTTCTGGGAGGGTGATGATGCCTATTGGAGTGCAGAAAGGACACCAGCTGGGGCACAGGACAGAGGGAAAGTTTAGTATTAAATTACTGCTATTTAAGTGACTTTCTGGTAACTTTGATCATATTAAAATATTAAAATACATATTAAAATATTTACAGTATGTAAATAATTCTCTGGTAACTTTGAATTTATTTAAATGATTACAATATTTATTTCCTCGTAACTTTTTCCAACCATTTTAATTTTATATATCGATATGCACACGTTTGGGCAAAAATAGGGGCTTTCTGCCATAAACTATTGCACGGAAGAGACGAAGACGCCTTTGTTGCAGGTTTTGGGGGTGGTGGGAGTGGGGAGGAAGAGGAGAGTTGCAGCTTATTTCTCGAGCACCGCCAGGAGCTGCTTCCATCAAGCCCTTGGATCCACAGGCTCCGTTCCGCTCCGTTCATGGGAGACGGAGCGCGTCGCGGGGCACACTGCGGTGTCCCTGGCTACTTCAAACCACTGCCCCAGCCCCCACCATCGCCTCAACCGCCTTCCCCCCGCCGCTCCCTCAGGCGAGCGAGCCCCGCCTCCTGCTTCCGCGTGCGTATCGCGCTTGCGCCGTGCCCTGGTCGTCTCTGCCCGGGGTGCCTTGTGGCGGCGGGGCTATGGCCCTGCGAGTGCTGCGCGGAGTGCCGGGGGTAGCGAGTAAGAGGCGGGCGGGGGGGGATGGCCTTTGCCGTTGGGGTGTACTCAGCCTCTCCTCCTCTTCCCCGCGCAGGGAGCTACGAGCGAGAGACCGTGGGGTGGTTACCGGCCGCGACTGTTGGTGCTGGGGCTGCTGAAGGGTGCCTAAGATGGCGGCGGGTGAGGGGGGATGTGCCCGACCCCCGCTTCTTCAGCCCACAGTTCCCTCCCCCTCTTATTTTGTTTTTCTACAGCATTCCTGTTTGGGGGTGGGGTTTTTTTTTGTTAATTCCAGGTACTAATATTCTCCCCTGTATTGCAAATGTACTGCTGTCCGGCCTCAATTGTTCTGAAGGTTTTCTTACCGTTGCTACAAACTTTTAAACGCTAGTAAAATACTAACGTGTGGTTTAATATTTATAGACTAGCTGGAGAGAACTTATTGTGGCTCTGGAAGTTCGTCTGTGTCCTTTATGTGAGGAAATAGGTGATTTGTTAATGGAGAAACCCAGGCTGGAGGGCGAGTAAGATAACGCGTAGCCTGCCTAACTGCCTAACAGTGTATGTCCCACATGCACACACATCTTAGGCTGTTCCAGCGGGCTACAGGTCAGGCCACTTCTCCATCAGAAGTTTAGACTTCTGTGGTCTTACCGTATTCCTGAAATAGACAGAGGGGTAGAACGGGTGTGCGGAATGTTAGATGTCTTTGTAGGCTCCGTTTGGCCATCAGGTTCATGGCAGGATTTGTGTGGTGGTCCTCTCTTCACCCCGATCATGGCCTGAGTGCTCAGCTCCTGCCATAGGGATGGCTTTGTTTTGGTAAATTGTGGTCTGAGGACCACTTGTTAAAACTGGATATTACAGGTGTTGGTTGTGCAGCAGCTTTAAACACCTGCGGTTTTCAACTTAGTTTTACATTCAGATATATAATTAATAAATTGGTTGGTTTTGTGATAGCTCATAAAGGATGAAGGAGTCAAAGATCTGCTTATAGAATGCTGTTTACTGACAGAGTTCATTGTTCCTCTCGTGTTTTTCAGAGGTACTTAATGCTGAGCTTCTGTCAGTTCTGTGTCAAGAAGAATTATTTTGGTCAACAATATCAAGCTTTACAAATAGGAAAAGGGATTTTGCTGCTACTGTGTTGACTGAGATAATCAGTTTCATATCAGTACCTTAATCTGACATTTATGTGAACTTGTGCTAGAATTTCAGCTATACTTTAATTTTGTATCTACCTTCTCTTTTAGCTTGCTGAAGAATGACAAGGTGCTTGGCAGGAGTAGAAAGATCCATGTTTGTGGAAGGAGTAGGCTCCTCACTGCTGATAGTCCATTATGTCATGCTTAAGGCAAGAAAAAAATTCCTCCTTCCGGGGATTGGCAGCAGTTGGCAGCATAGTACTGTTTATGTGACTGTCGGGTTTAACTTTAAGGCTGTGGTATCTTAAGATGAATGAATATGCTGATTGTGGGAATACAAGTGGATTGTTAGTGGGTGTGTATATATAGGTGAGTCAGATCCTCGCTGCTTGAGAAGGTTTCCCGATACAATCTCTTCGGCAAGGTAGAATAATAGTTCTTGTAAGTACTTTGCCCCAAGGCTGGTACAGGGAGCATTTCTGTTTGAGTCTTCCTTCTTAAGAAAAGTCAGAGCTCCTTTAGGCACTTCTCCGTAGCTGAAATACTCTCAGAGGGTAGTTTATGTTCACCGCGAACATTTGGTTTTTTAACCAAATGTAGAAATAGTCATTTTGAGTGATCTTTGTGAGTACTTGTTCGTTTGCTTACGACTCCTGAAATGCTTCTTGAATTTATTGGAATTACATTATTATGAGGGTGCTGAAGCACTGCACAGGTTGCCCAGAGAAGCTGTGGCTGCGCCATCCCTGGCAGAGTTCAAAGCCAGGTTGGAGGGGGCTTTGAGCAACCTGGTCTAGTGGAAGGTGTCCCTGCCCATGGCAGGGGAATTGGAACTAGGTGAGCTTTAACATTGCTCCCAGCCCAAACTGTTCTGTGATTTATTACTTGTAATATTTGTGCACCTCCATTTTTATTCTACTTGTGAAAACTTCAGGTTTGGATATTAATAGGCTTTCTCCTACATTTATGTTAAAAAATTAGGGCTTTAAAGGAAAGACGTTTATATTTTTAATTAAAGCATTTGCATGCAGTTACATAATTTAGCTTAAATGTGCTGGAAGTTTGTCCTGCGTTTGACTACCAGCTGACCTGTTTTACCCTCATGCGGGAAGCCCAGCTATTCTCCACCAGCATTCTGGAAAACCTCTTACTGAGGGGACAGTGGTTTTTATTTTTTAAAAACTTTCTTTTGGGGAAGCAGCAGCTTTTTATGACTCCAAAGCTGCTGGAAATGAGCCAAGACGTGGAAATCGACAGGTTTCTTGGGGGAGGTTAGGACTTTTCCAGGAAAACAGAATGCTGGCCTGTGCTAACGTAATTACTATTTGGAGTCTAAAATACAAGAAGATAACAGAGAAGATAAGTTCAAGCACTTTAAAATACACTGTCTATGTGAACGGAGTTACACAACTAACACAGTTTCGCCTACATATGTTTCTCGGGCCAAAAATAATTGTCGGTGCCAGTTGCTTAGGTGTTTGTGAGTTGAATGTCAAGCTAATATTTGGAGTTTAGTTTTGTTCCCGCTGCTCCCTGGTTTCTGAAGTTTTCTGAGTTTTTCTGAGGTGCTCTGAACAGTATGACCCTCACACTGATGCTACACATATCCTTTTGTTTGATAGAGTCATCACTGTTGTACAGCTCACAGAGGAGCACCAGCTGTAAGACAGGAGGAAGATCTGAACCTGCTAAGCAGCCACTAAGGAAACCAAAGTTACCAGTAGGTCGCTTTGATGAACCAGAGGAATTCAGTGTAGAGAAGGAACCCTTGGAAAGTAAGTCATGTCTTACAAACTGCAAGGCATGTTTTAAAAGCAGTGCTCATCTTCATTTAACAAGAGGGATACGCTTGCAGCACACCTCATATGCACTTGCTAAGCTTAATGGCTCTGAAGAAAAGAGACAGGGCAGTGGGGACAAGCTCCAGCAAATGGTGTATAAAGGAAAAAGTCTTCAGAATAGGGGTGGTGGAGCACTGTGACAAGCCACCAAGAGAAACTGATCCCTCTCGTTGCTGCTCAGATTTGCCTGGATGCCCTGACCTATTATCAGCTTTGCCTTTGAGCAAGGCTAGAGCCAGATGTCTGCCAAAGGTGCTTTCCACTATGAACCAGAGCGTGATTCCAAGTAATGTAGCTGTCTGTTACAGTACGGCTGTAAGTTGTGGTGCTAGACTGATGAGGGCACCAGCTACTTTTTATCGTCTAAAAAGCCTGTTCACTTTCTTAGTCCACAAAAGGTTTCTGGTTCATGCTGTATTTTGTGGACAGCCAGTCTCCTAGGTAGGGTTTTGGAAAGCAACAGCAGATACTGAGTTGATTCAGCCACCAAGAGTGTCAGGGGAGACCTAATGAACTGCTGCTGTTTGTGTTGTGTTCTGGTGAACTTAGTGGGGCTGCACTTAGAGAACCTGACAAGATTGAAGCACACGTACATCGCTGCTGAAGTCACTAGAGACATACTCTATTTTTATCAGACAGGAGAAGAAAGAATCTCTTTCTTCCTTGTTTTTAATTAGTGATATTCCCATACTTGTTGGGTTGACCCTGGCCCAAAACACCTTAACTAAAAGTGCTGTCATGCTTTGTCTTATTCACCACAGTGTGATGTTCTGCTGCTGTTTCCCAGGAGCGATAACATGTTTATCTATTTCGAGCCTCTAGGACAGGCTCTTTTAATACATCAGTAGGTTACTGTGAATTTCCAGATGACAAAATGACTGAAAAATTACAGTATCATCTCCAAAATAGTTGCAGTTTTGGATTGTGACTCACTGCAGAGCTGACTCAGAGTTGGAGTTACTGTGCAAGCAGCTATTTAATTCTTGTCCTGTTATTCCCAAGAAAATAAATGTCACCGCTGCTTCATTTAAAACGAATGCATAATCATTATATTTTGCTTTGTTCTAGATTTAGTACAAGACTCGAGGTTTCTTTTGGCTTTAAATTTAGTTGTACCTGTGTATTTTTCACATGTAATGCCAGCGATGGTTTGTTATAATGACTTCCCATTGTGTTGTTAGGGAAAAGTGTAAGTTGCAGCTGGTGATTTGAATCCCCAGTGTTATGCAGGTATCATGGAAGAATGTTTTGAGCTTCTGCATCTACTGTCAGCACATCAGTAGTAGTGCATATATTGGGATGATGACATCTACAGAATAATATTGGATGCATTTGCACTCCCTGTACTGCCAGAGGAGCTCACACACTGACATTTCCTGTCCTGGTCCACATGAATTTTTAAACAGGCATCCCAGTATATCATTCTGTACAGCCTGTAGCTACATGAGTTTCCCCTCCATCAGTGTCCTTTTTCTCTGCTCTCCAGGATTTCTGCTGGTTTTTCTCATTTTCAACCCTGCTTCTCATTACTTCTGTTGCCCACGAGGGCTGAGTGAGGGATACAGCTGAAGGAGCCCCAGGTTATGCATGTCTACAGGAGGCTCTGGGGAATCAGCAGGCCAGACAGATTGTGGGATACAGAAGTTTTGGGGAGTCCTGCAGTCTAATGCAGGATGAGAAAACTCAGCCTAGGATGGTGCTGTGCCAAAAAGTACTACTACATGGCTTGGTGATGCCTAGTGGGATGGCCACTGTGCTGCACAGATGGCGTGAGTTCACTACTCTTAGAGAAAGCCCTGAGTAAGGGAGCACTGAGTAGCATAAGGATATTGAATGTGAAGTGCAGAAAGCTCTATGGTGTTTGAGCAGGTGGCATGAGCTAGGGAGGATACTGGGAATAGAAGCAGCACTGCTTATATGCAAGCTTAGCATATTGCTTACCAGAGAGACCCAAGAGCCCCATTCATACCCCGCTTATGAAGAGTCACTGTCTCCTGAACAGGCATCACAGGAACTTATGGAGCTTGAGCTGTGTTTTAGAAGGTAAAAAGTTTAATTTAGCCATTTAGGATTTCATAGTGCCTCCTGTGAGAGGGGTGTCTAGTCTGGTGGTGATGAACAAACCAACAGCCGTGAAAATACAGTGCTTTAGAGACAAGAATAATAAAATCTTGACTAAAATGGAAACTAAAAATCCCAAGTGCTTAAAATTTGGACCTAAGCAAACACAGAAAGTGAGCTGGTGTTTGGATGCAGTGAACATAGGTACAGTATACCTGAAGGGCATGAGTTCTCTCTAGGAATTAATGAGACACTGTGGTGCTTCAGTGCCTTTGGACAATGAGTTGCTTGATATTTGCGTAGCTGAGTATGATCACATGTATTGCTGACTGGAGGCAAAAAACTCTTTGACATTACTTTTGTATGACTTGGAAATGTTTAACTCAGGATTGCCTTTAAAATATGAGAATTTATTTTGTATTTGAAAATGAAAAGGAGAAGGCAGACATCGTAGGTGGTGACATTTTATATTTGTCAATATTATAGATGTTTTAACAAACTTCCCCTGTCGTTTTAGAGTTCCCTGATGGAATCAATCCTGTCACAAAAGAGAGGGGTGGACCGAAAGGCCCTGAACCTACACGTTTTGGAGACTGGGAGCGAAAAGGACGTTGTATAGATTTTTAATGTATAAATGTGTCTGTATAGCTAATAAAACATTTCTAGTTGTTGAAAAATATAATGTACAGAAAATCTTACCTGGGTTTATTGTGAAGCTGCTTGTTTCTGTCAGGTTTGTGATGAATTTTCTGAGAGGTGTTATGTAAATAAACATGATGGTGCAACTCAGATCTTGGAGCTGTTATTTGCTCAGGGTACACTTGATCTTTAATGCTGTTTACTTATACTATGCAGATGTAAATAGTGATGTGAAATTGTTAGCCAGGAGCAGACTGACATGTGTAAGGGCTTGGATTTCAACATCTGTGTAATGTCTCGAAAGTGCTGGCAGAGTTTTGCAGTTCATGACCTTAGATGCAGATCACAAGTACAGCCACCTCCAAGGAGATCAGAATGAGGTTGATCTCAGCCTTTTGCACAGTGGTTTATTGGTAAAAGTGACCTTAGGCAAGAACTGTCCCCTCTGTCTCTGTGAGAACAAGTTAGGGTTCCTCTTGTTTGTGGAGAGGGGATGGAAACTTAGTTTTATCTCATCTGACTGACAGCTGTGAATGGCAGGATGGAAATGGAGTCTTAATTCTGAGAGGATCAGCTTCTGATGTTGAGTAGTGTAGGGGTGCTCTGTGCTGGTTTAAAGTACAGTGGCTGTTTGTCAGTGCTATTTGTGGTATCTTTTCCTTGATGAATGGAGATGCCAGCTTGAAAACAGGCTCAATACTGCTTGGGGAAGGATTCCATTGCTTTCTGACACTACCTGGTCAAAGAGGACTGAAAACATTAGAAGATCTGATATGGCAGGTCTTAAAACTAAGTTACCTGGCATTGAACTAGGTATCTTTCAGTCAGTCTGAGATCAGTTCTTAAATCAAGACTGCCCAGTTGAAAATAGTGTAGCGGAGTTCAAATTTCCCACTTGTGTGGGTACTTACTAATATGATCAAGCTGTCATTATTAAAATGTGTGAACATACGCCCAATTTGTTTCTGTGTAAGTTCTTTTTGACAGCCTAAACAAATGGATCTTCTCCAGTCTTCAGCTGTAAATGTTTTCTTCATCCCTTTGCCTTTCCTTCCTAGTGTTTTGCAGAGTTTTCAGTCACTTCTTTTACTGTACATGCTCCAGCTGATATATTCAGAGTTCCTATCAGCTGGTATTGCCACAGTACCACAGTGGGTATTAAAGCTGCATACATTTCCTGGACAGCCCAGGACCACTTCCCTTTCTATGACCCGTGTGTCTTTTTCCTGTGTGTATATTTTTGCCTTTTGCTGTGCCAAAGCAAGTTGTATCTGAATTGAAAGACAGCTTTACTTGATGGTGTCTGCTGTTCTGCATGGCTTTGTTCTGCTTTGCCTTTTGCGTTATTTTATTAGAGCATTAAGGTGTGTTAGTCCTAGCACAAATGTGTACAAACTTTCTAGGGCTCACTCAACTTGCAGCCAGTGGGGGAGCTCCCCACTAAAATCGACCTTGTTTGTATACCCGATGTGTGTTGACATAGTATTGCCCTAGTTGTGAGTCGAGATGTTTGTCTCACAATGCCCTACTAAAGTATTAAGACTGTTCAGTAAGGCTTATCAACCAGGTACCTCACTGAAGAGCAAAATGACATTTCCTAAAAGCCTGTTTCTCATGAGGTGGTAACTGGTGGTAGTTACATTTCGAACGTTTAATCTTCTACAAATGTAAATCCTGCAGCACGGTTTGGATGGTGTGTTTGTTTGACCAGAGTTGGTCTGCTTTCCTACCAAAGCCATTTTAGTTCCGCTTTGATAGTGTGATAGTTCCAATTTCCCAAAATCTGTTGACATTTTCAGTTACCTTAATATGTGCTGGGTCAGCTGTTTTTAAACCTTAATATATACAGTTCATTAAAATACTTCTAGTAATGCTTTGTCTCTTCACCTCCTGGTGGGTTGGAAAATGCTTCATCACACAATGTGCCATGTTTCCTAACAGGGAGCCAAACTTTAATTGGAAACTTCCACCTTTTCTGCATCATTATTAACAGGCAGAACATCTTAACTGGGGAAGAGGCAGTAATGCTAACACAGCTATTGTGTTTTTGAATTCTGAATCTTACTCTCCTCATGTATGGATGGTTGCATGTGTTCTTGCCAGGTTCTCACCTTCCAAGCACACACTGTGAACCTTTACCTACTCAACTTCCTCACATTCCTGGTTTTCAGTTCTAGTTGCTTTCTTCAGCACGGACAGCTGCTGGAGAATTGCACCTGTTTGGATTAGCACATAAAGGACCAGCCTCGCTTTTCCGTGCTTTCCTTTATGTTCCAATTAGTTCCCTCCCATCTCCACCTGCTTTGTGATTAAGGGAAAACCTGAGTGCTGTCCAGGCCCCTCCGTATCTACAGATGCGTGCCTCTCAGCATTCCTGGCCCACCCTTCCATCTGAGGAGGACCTGGGATTTGCAAGTTACTTCTCAGAGTGCTGTCCATACCAACAAGAGTACCTCAGAAAGGCAGGGGTCTTGCTTCCTTTCTCAGAATAAGAAGGCCCTTGCTAATCAGTGTCGTGAATAGCTGTTGGGGAGTCTGTGCTCAGGAAATGGAGGATACTGCTTCAGTCTTGAGGAGCTTCAGGCCCTCCTCCCTGGCTAGTGCCGGTAACTACCAAATGTTTGTTTCATTTGGTTAGGGAACACGTCAGGAAGAGATAAGGAACTGAGCTTTGGGGCAAAATAACACATAACCGCCAAAGAGGGGAAGCCAAGGTGCCTTTCTGTGTGCTCTGTCAATCCGACATTACCAAACAGAGCTGCCCTAAGCTCCGGTCGTGATTAAGTCTAAAATAACATCCCACAAAATCACTTGTCCTACCTGTCAAAGCCAGTCATGGTTTGAAGGTTTGAAGGCAACAGCCAACACGAGGATATTTGACATACGGTGTAAATAGTTGTCTCTGCAGTGTCTGCCATTGCAAAAGCACTCCAGCATGTTTTACGTGCTGCCTTCCTCCTCTTCCCAGGTGATTAGTGTTAGTGATTCACTGAGATACAGCATTAGGGTACAGCAGTGGCTCATGGCACTAGCCATTAAATTGGCCACAGCTATGTTTTTATCATAAACACTCACTGAGTCTATTTTTGTAGCTCTCTGTTGGTATAAAGAGTGCAAAGCAGCAGGGGTTGTATGCACTTGCTGTTAGATTTCTGGGAGGCAAAGGAAAGTTGTTCTGCCAGCATGAGCAGATTCTGGGAGTACTGGAGGATGCTTTTGCTGCTCCCTTCTGGTTTCTTTACCAAAAGCTGCATTTCTGCAGGAGGTTTTCTCTTTTAAAGTTTTAACTTGTTTCTGCTAGTTTGCATAGATACATCTGGCACATTATTAAAATGACAAAGCCTTTATTGTTTGAAGGAATTGCTCTGTGATTACCTTATTACAAAATACATAAAGTTACACTCTACAGTTAATGTTTGCTTTATATTGCCTTGTTTGGAAAGTACATATTTCAGTGCTGGTTTTACTGAGTTATAGCACAGGATTTATTGTCTAGTGAATCAGTAAAATTACCCTTTATGGCAGCAGATGTTTGTAGAGAACTGCAGAATGTTGTTATAAAACTTTACTGCTTTTTCAGTTGACTGCAAGAAATGATCACAGATTTGAGCGATCCGTAGTGATGGCTGTTACATGCCTTGTCATGACACTTGGTTTGGTATAGTCATCTAAAAGGACCACAACAGTTTGTTCGGTAGTGTCAGAAAAATGGCAAAACTGTATTCATTCATAAGAGAGGAGGATTTGGAAGGCCTGTGGGTGTTGTCATTGTTCATTAGGCACTAACATTGTATCAAACGCATCAAAGCGTAAGGAAATGGTTTGAGTTGTGTTTCTGTGAGCTAATGGCAATCAAAACCATCAAAACTTGTGGCTGCTTTCATGCTGTTATAGCATGCAATATGACAGTACCTCTGTGTAGCTGGTGTTTCGTGTCGGAGCAGCCGAGATGTGCAGTCTACATTGTAATGTGGGCATGGCAGCTCTCACTCTTACATTGTGGTAGTGTGTAAGCTTCCCAAGGACTTCTGCTGCAGAAAGGGTGTCACAGTAGAAATTGGATCATCGTTATAAAATCAGGTTTTGGCAAATCCTGAGAAAAGATCTCTATTTAAAACAAGTGCTGTGAAGAGCAGAACTAAAGAAGTCTTGTTGCTTGTGAATGTCCTACATCTCCTGTAGCTCCAGTGTCTTCCTGCACATATCCCTGTTGATTGACATTGTCCCCACCAGGCAGGAGATGGAGCATCTTTCTGGCTGTCCTTCCCTGCCTGGGGCATTACTTGTTCCTCATTCCCAGCTATGGTGACTTAACTACCTTGGAAACTACTCTCTCCTTGACACCTTTTCAGAACAGGTTGAAATTACTCACTGGCTTCTGGAGTCCTGGGGCAGTGCAGATCCTGGCTTCCCACCCTCTGGAAATCACCCTGATGGATAACTTCAACCATATGTATTTTCTTCAGAAATACTCAGCATCTCTCTGCATTTTTCTACTGTGAGCAGAGCTTTTTTTTTCCCTTCAGAGAACATCCAGAATGCCAGTTAAAGCTTAGAGCAGTAAGGCTTTGACATCACTTTCCAGGCATTGTATCTCCCAGTCAGCTGTGCTCTTGGGCCTGTAAAATACCATGTATTTTAATGTTGCCATTTATAGGATGTAAGTGTTCAAATAAGTTCTTTAAGGTCCATACTTAACAAATAAATTTATAATAAACTGACATACCTGGCCATCAAAACACCATTATAGTTTTCAAATGTTAGTCTCTGACAGAATTAGGTGAGCTATGAAGTGAACTGGTGTTCAGGTCAATTCTAAAAGCCAGATACTGAGCTCTTGTTTCTACTGGGACTCTCTCCTAATCAGCTGCTTTAAACCAAAGTGACTTATGTAGCCATCTGTGCTTGCTTCATAATTAGTTGCAGCGGAGCCTCTGCAGAGTAGTCCATCTTAGCACAGGGAGATGAATTCTTCATTACAGATGGTGAATAGGAGGAAGTTTTAAGTGCATCCCCTCCGTTAAACTTCAGAGGCTGCCTAAACAGCTGTCCTAAGCAAGATGCCATTGGAAAGCTGTCAGCTTTGTGGTGGGGACAGCAGAGAAACTGGGGTGTTGGTGACTCCGAGGTGTGAATTGCCCACTGCCTTCTCCAAGGGAGGGTTGCAGCGGGACCTGCAGTTCTGCTGTTGCCTGTGCCCATCCCCAGCGCTGCTGGCAGAGGAGGGGCTGCTCAGGGCCCGCTCTTGAGCACCTTGTAAGAGCAAGTTCACTTCCCTTACAACGGGAGGAAGAACGCTGAAGCAGGGACTTTAAATTCCTTCTGCCTGTCTACCTCCCAAACAAATGTCTACCACATGATGCAGCCGGGACGGTAACACTGAATGTATTTATACTGGGTGACAGCAAGTATCTCAAACCTAGGAATTGGTGGGGATTTTTTTCCCCAGTAGGGAGGGGATGAAGTGTGTCAACCTAAAAATTAAGCTGCCTTCATCCACTGTGCTGCCAAAAGAGAGAGGGAGCCAAGATCAAGATAAAACTGTCAGACTAGGAAGAAATACATATTTGCTCAGCAAAGCCTTGGTCTGTGTGACTTCCTCGTGAGAGGTTGAAGAACAAAGGGTGGTGTGTTTCCAGTTTGAAAACTGGTGAAAAATTTACCATCACTCAGAATATACCTAAGCAAATGTTGCTTGGCTCAGGGAACATAGAATCATAGAATAGTTCGGGTTGGAAAGGACCTTAAGATCAAGTTCCAACCCCCCTGCCATGGGCAGGGACACCTCACACTAAATCATGCCACCCAAGGCTCTGTCCAACCTGGCCTTGAACACCGCCTGGGATGGAGCATTCACAGCTTCCTTGGGCAACCCATTCAAGTGCCTCACCACCCTCACAGTAAAGAACTTCCTCCTTATATCCAATCTAAACTTCCCCTGTTTAAGTTTTACCCCTTGTCCTATCACTATAGTCCCTAATGAATAGACCCTCCCCAGCATCCTGCTTTTAGCCTACTTTTTACCTCAGGGCTTTCACTTGCAAGTTCTGCAGTATGTCTGTGATCTTCAGGCAGGGGTTTTTGCAGATGTTTTCCTTGTGATAGGACTGCAGGATGATGGTGTTTGGTCTGGCAGGCCTGTCACATCTTCCTCCCTGTATATGGTGAAGTAATTTTTTCTGCCTCGTAATGACAGCTACAGCTCTTTTATTATGAAGTTGCATGTTATTTAATCCTGCTTTTGATTTTTGCCATCCTTACAACCATTTCTGTATAGGTACCCGTAGTTCTGGAGGAGTAACAGGATACTTCATAAAGTTAACCCCACATTGCAGGTGCTTCTCCCTCTCCCTCTTTTCTCTAGAGGAAATCTTTTGATAATTTGTATTTTGTATGTGAAGATCTTGTTGACAGTCAAATAAAAGGATAAGGCCCATGGACTGGAACTCCTTCAGTTGCATGTGACTCTCAAATACAATTTCCTTATTTCATTAAAATGTACCTTTTGTGGGAAGTCAGGGATGCAAAGAAGGAGAGAAAGATGCCTCTGAGGGGTAGCACCAGTCTCCCTGAAAGTTTTACACATAAACACATTAGGTGAAGGTCTCAAACAAGCTGGGACAAGGGCAGTCCCAAAACAAGTCACTTGGGTGGTTTTACAGGTTGATGGCTCTGTTTGCAGAGAAATCCCATGCAAAGGTAGGACAGACCTGGCTGGCAGGTACATTGTAAGGTCACATGTGAATGACTACTGTGGGCAAAACCATCTCTTAAAAGGCACAGTTTTGGGTAAACGGGCTTCCCAGAACAAAGTGACATCATCAGTGATACACATGGCTGCTGCGTGTGATGTCAGCTCAGATGCTGGACCTAACCCTCTCATCTGAGTACCAACACAGTTATTTGTAATAGTGCAAGGTTGCTCTCTGAACCAGGCAGCTGCCTTCTGGTCCTGCACATTACCTCCATCTTGAAGACAATCTGGGCTTTATTCCTTCTTAAGAACAAGAGTCTCAAAGACATCCCTGTACCTGCTGCTGTTTTGGGGGTGCTGTGTCCTCTTGGCCCCTCACCCAGGAAGACTTCTCGTGGGAGAGTACCTGGCAGGGAGAGGCTGAATGACACACAGCCTCTGTGAATGACACACAGCCTGTGAATGACACACAGGAGCAGGGGACAAGCAGATGCGCATTGGGCAGCTGATGCCCAGATGGTCCTTCCTGTAAAGCCATTTGTGGTGAAGTATGGATAATACCAGCTGCACTGCCGCAGCTGCTGCGCTCCGCAAGCCCTGTGCAAGGAGGAAAACCAGAATGCTGTGAGCAGGATTCGCACAGTGATTGTGGTGCTTTATAGGAAGCCAGAAAGCGCAACAGTGTAGGGATGCAAGGGAAGAACAAGGATTTCATTCCCCCATATTATTGAAAATGAAGGGGGGAGAATGAGATGACCAGAGCATTAAGGCAGTGTGCTGTGTCACCATACCTATCTGAGGTAACCCTCTTCGTGGCTATACTAATCAGTTGTTACGTGCTGTATTGTATCTTAAAATGCCTCACAGTTTGAGTTCTACCCCACAGCCTCATACCCTTTGGAGCTGAAGAGAAAATAAATGTTTTGATTGTTGCCACCAGAGGCAGGTGAGTTGTGCCAGGGCAGGAGAAGTGGATGCTGGGAAAGGGATCACAACTATTCATCTATGGAGTGTTGTGGGAGCACCTCTGCTGCCTGCCCTGTGTGTGCTGGGCAGACTCCATGAGCACTTCCAGCAGTGACTGGGCTGATATTTGCCAGCAGGTGCTGGCTGAAGGCATGGAGAGCAGAGGAGGGGAGGGAGGCAGGAGCAGGCATCTCTGCTTCAACTGACACCAGGCCTGGGCTGAACTGCTGCAGGGGCTGCACCCTGAACCCCAGCAAACAGGTCCCTTTTTCTGGAGTCCTTCCTTCCATTGCTGAATGGCAAGGTCACTGTAACATCTATTAGAGAGTTTCCCCTAGCCTTTTCTTTGTTGTATGAAGTCCTGCAACCCTGCTCTGGCAGGGATTCCTTCGGTTCAGAAACCCACAGCTGACCAAGGAGGTTGCTCAGCATGTTCATCAGCAGTGTCACTGGTGGCACACAAGAACAAGTTCTGTGGGAAGCCAGTCAACTTAGTTCCCTGTGAACAATAAGATGTGTACAGTATGACCCAGCATACCACTACATGTCACAGCTCCCTCCATGCTGCATCCAATTCCCAGTACATTATCCTTCCCCAGCACCTCACTCCCAGGACTTTCAGCTCTCTTCCCCCATTCCTTGGCTGTGGGCTGGGCAAACCCAAGCAGCTGCCAACAGGATGACTCACTGATGTTTCCCCCTATCCCATGTGGGTGCAGGATAGCTAAGTCTTGCTTAGCTGCACCCCCACATTGTCTTCTCCAGGGGCAGGCAAGCTGCAAAGCCCAGGTTGTCCGTGGAACTACCCGAGCACTCCCGGCTACCCTACAGGCAGTGGGCTGGACTCCTGCATCTCTGGTACTCTGGACAAGTCCCAGACATGTGGTTCTCCTCTCTGGTTGTCTCTGGCAAAACAAAGTGTGTATGTTGTTCCTCTCCATGGAAGGAAATTCTTTCAATAACAGCCTCCCACACAGAGCTGAAACTGAAACTGTAACCATTTCTAGAACATGAATATCTACATACATTTGCATACCCTTATTCACATATATGTACACACCTAATACAGAAGTGTTGGCAGATTTCATCCCTGTGTGGGAGGCTGGCACTTCATGAAACCATTTCACAACGTATCAAAGCTCGATAGCTAACAATTATAATAAAATATTTTAGGTAGTAAAACTAAAGCTAATGCTGTTTCTTCTGCAGTTTGGTTATCTATAAATATTTGATACCATTTTAAAAACTGAATAACTTACAGGCGGATCAAGACTGGTGTAAAAGGCAAATACTGATGTCTCATCTCCACTGCTGAGGAGTTGTTTAGCCAGAGCATATTTTTGTGGTCATGAGAGAGGAAACTTGATGGCAACCACCAAACTGTAACAGAACAATATCTGCTGGAACTATACCCCAGATCCAGCACAGATGGTATCCTTCACCTGACAGAGGTATCCCCTAGTGCTCTGGAAGAGGTCCTCCCATGGCAGGCATTGTAGAGCAGTGGTGGGACCATTTTCTATTTCAGTCTTCCATTATCTCTTACCATAGTCTTATAGTTCAGCTATTTTGCATGTGTAGTTTTCAGTACAATTCTTTCTGGTCCCTTGTTGCTCAAGCAGCCCTATGTCTGGTACACAAAATAAACTGGCAAGCAACAGTACTTATATACAGAAGTATAAATCACCTTTGAAAACAATTTAAGAAGCATTTAGAATCATAGAATAGGTAGGGTTGGAAAGGACCTTAAGGTCATCTAGTTCCAACCCCCCTGCCATAAGCAGGGACACCTCACACTAAACCATGCCACACAAGGCTTCATCCAACCTGGAACACTGCCANAACTGGCAAGCAACAGTACTTATATACAGAAGTATAAATCACCTTTGAAAACAATTTAAGAAGCATTTAGAATCATAGAATAGGTAGGGTTGGAAAGGACCTTAAGGTCATCTAGTTCCAACCCCCCTGCCATAAGCAGGGACACCTCACACTAAACCATGCCACACAAGGCTTCATCCAACCTGGCCTAGAACACTGCCAGGGATGGAGCACTCACAACCTCCCTGGCCAACCCATTCCAGTGCCTCACCACCCTAACAGGAAAGAATTGCTTCCTTAGATCCAATCTAAACCTCTGCTGTTTAAGTTTGAACCTGCTACCCCTTGTCCTGTCACTACAGTCCCTAATGAAGAGACCCTCCGCAGCATCCCTATAGGCCCCCTTCAGATACTGGAAGGCTGCTATGAGATCTCCACACAACCTTCTCTTCCCCAGGCTGAACAGCCCCAACTTTCTCAGCCTGTCTTCATATGGGAGATGCTCCAGTCCCCTGATCATCCTTGTGGCTCTCCTCTGGACTTGTTCCAGCAGCTCCATGTCCTTTTCATGTTGAGGACACCAGAACTGCACACAATACTGCAGGTGAGGTCTCATGAGAGCAGAGTAGAGGGGCAGGATCACCTCCTTTGACCTGCTGGTCAAGCTCCTTTTGATGCAGCCCAGGATGCGGTTGGCTTTCTGGGCTGCAAGCTCACACTGGAGCCAGCTCATGTTCTCGTCGACCACCACCCCTAAGTCCTCCTCAAGGCTGCTCTGAATCTCCTCTTTGCCCAACCTGTAGCTGTGCCTGGGATTGTTCTGACCCAGGTGTAGGACCTTGCACTTGGCATGGCATTTGATCAGCTTCTCATTTGAAATTGTTTCTTACAGTTTATTTTTAAATGCTTTAATTAGTCGAGGACTTGTAGTGTTTCCTGAGTGGAAAAAACATAGTTAATAAAAAGATAAACATCATTAAGGAAAGTAGTGTAGAGAACAAATTTGAGATACCAGAGACCTGAGTAACTGTAACATTTCTACTGACTTTAATGTATGTGAGACTGGATCCAATGTGAATAAAGAGTTCGGTTTTTTTGCTTATTGTAAATACTCAACTGAAGCCACAAGAAGGCATGTCAGGTTTTTCTTATTTCCAATAACAGCATCATTCTCTGCCTCTGCTCCTCTCTGGTGACAGCCCACCTGGAGTTCTGCATTCAGCTCTGAGGCTTCCGACACAAGAGGGACATGGACCTTTTGGAGCAAATCCAGAGGAGGGCCATGAAGATGGTCAGAGAACTGGAGTACCTCTCCTATGGAGACATGCTGAGAGAGTTGGGCTTGTTCAACCTGGAGAAGAGAAGGTTCTGGGGAGATCTTAGATCAGCTTCCAGTACCTAAAAGGGGGCTACAGTAAGTCTGGGGAGGGACTTTTTACAAGGACATGTAGGAAGTGGCTTTAAATTGAACAAGGGGAGATTTAGATTAGACATTGGGAAAACAGTCTTCCCTGTGAAGGTGGTGGGACACTGGTACAGGTTGCCCAGAGAAGCTGTGGCTGCCCCATCCATGGCAGTGTTCAAGGCCAGGTTGGACAGGGCTTTGAGCAAGTTGGTCTAGTGGAGGGTGTCCCTGCCTATGGCAATGGGCTTGGAACTGGATGATCTTTAAGGTCCCTCACAACCCAAACCATTCTATGATTCTGTGATTATGTTTCAGAATAATGGCAGAACAACATTTGAAATGCTGTCAGATGCAGTTTCACTTCTCAGTGGAGAACTCTGATTATAGCAGTCTTTTGCTTAGTTCTGTTTTCAAAATTTACATTCATAGGTGAATCCTCACTTTTGTGTATTCACATTGCATTCATCCCACTCATATATGTTATTTAATTACTTTTATTTCCACCTGAAATTCTAATATGCACAGCATCTTTTTTCCATGATCTTTATCCTGCCTTTTAATTGTATGTGCCAAAACAGGAGGTTGGAGAACTACGTCATTCTCAGTTTCTCCCCAGGTATGCACAGTCTGCAGTATCCCTGACATTAAAAAATAATTCCTGGCCAAATATAGCCCATACCTTAATCTTCTTATCCAGCTGTGGTTTGTGCAGCTTCTGCACCTCGTGGTGTTTGCTCTTCTACTTACAGGCTGCACTGCTGTTCTGCAGTGGTCACAGAACCGGCACAAAACACTTCCTTTGCATCATCAGGAAACAATGGGAAGGATTTGGAAAATTCATAGAGCCTAACACTCAGTAATCAGTGTTCTCTCTGTTAATGAATGGTCAGCAGTGCTCCGAGGGCTGGATCATGTGAACTCAACCATGTCAGTTGTGGCTGAAGTGTGTTTGGGTTTAAGAACAAGAAAAACAAGAAGAGAGCAAGAACAATGAAGACTGCGTGGATGAATTTATTCAGGCTGGCTGATGCTGGGGAATGCCAGTTACTGCATGGGGTAAGGAACAAGGGTCTGCAGAGGGCAGCAGTAATTAAAACTTGCTTTGGAAATATACCTGTACGTATACCCCTTGCTTACTACTTGAATAAGAACCAACTCAAATGTGATATATTCACATCTCTCTAAAGAAGTGCTCAGGTGTTAGTATATTATATAGGATATTTTTAAAAGCAAAGAAACATGGATACTGTGTACAGCCTGAGAAAGCAGCACAGCAAAGACTAAGTCCCATTCTGCTCCACAGGCTGCTGACACTGCTGCTTTAACTGTTGCATTAACATGTGTTTGCCCACTCCCTCAAAGAAGAAATAGGTATCAACAGAATTCTGGATAAATTATTGATCTAAAACCTTACAGTAAGAAGACAGGATTATTTTTGCTGCACATACAAGACAATGCAAGCTGAAATACATGAAGAGAATCAGTGCTGCCCTGGCAAGGGCAACACATAACATCAAGAGTTTGTGCATGTGGAGACATCTGAACAACATCTGAGATAATGCTGTTAGAAAGGTGCGGATCAACTCATTTGTGAAGGAAAGAGTTTGTTTCTCAGACTCCCTAACAGTCAACATCTACTGGCTGCTTCATACAGCACAGGGGCATGTCCCAGCTAAAGCTGTGTAACGGGGCTCCACTAAAGGCCACACAGGGAGAAAGAGAAGATTAATAGGCTGCATCTACCAGTTAGACTGAGGTGAAAACAAGCACAGCACCCTCAGGCTCGTGACCTCTTGGAAACATCAACTAAACCCCTGATTTTGACACACAGAACCACGGTGTCACATTCACAGACTGTCTACAGTGTGTGGATGCTTTGTCAGTTCCTACATGTCTTCCTCAGACCAAGTATGTCTGTGACCGAAATAAAACTTGGAAGGAGCAATCTCATCAGTGCTTGTGCAACACCTTAGGCTCTGTTAACCACTTAAAAGCAGTTCTTTTCTGTAACACTCAGTATTATTTCTCAGGTTTTACCCTTCCTGGAGATTTTTTTTTTGCCAGGGTTTCATTAACATTAAAATCAGGTTAGCTGCAGGAGGAGAAATCCCATTTCTTCTTAACTTCAATTGACTCTCAAGTTCTT
Organism: Agapornis roseicollis; assembly: GCA_002631895.1. Taxonomy (NCBI): domain Eukaryota; kingdom Metazoa; phylum Chordata; class Aves; order Psittaciformes; family Psittacidae; genus Agapornis; species Agapornis roseicollis. Next base: position 252,168 of record NDXB01015092.1, on the reverse strand, counting down.
CACTTTTCTAATAAAAGCCAGTATTTGTTCATAGTGTTTAAGATAAAAGTATAGTTTAAACAAGTTGCAGCTATGGAAGTTGTTTATCTTCAAAAGTTTAAAGGAAAAGAGTAGGACTCCTCACAGCAATTGTTCCCTAATAACAAAGCACATATATTTTAAACTATTCTCCTTCATCTACATTTGTATTAATAAAAGTAAAAATGCTTTAAAAAATTGTCCTCTCTTTTTAGTTGACCAACAAGGGGCTTTTCCATAGCAAACAATATGACCTTTTGGTTTTGACCATAGATGAAAGATGGTAGCCTTAGGACTAAAGCAGAAGGCTCTCCTCCACACATATAAGTGCCACAGCCAAAGTAAGACATAGAAAACCCAGCATGCCTTTTCAGGCCCAACTAGCACCCGCTGACCGGGAACCTCTCAGCTGGAGACCAGCTCTACAGCCTTCACCCCGCCTTTTTGAGGGCAAGAACTTCTCAAGCACCATGAAATACTGCCGGCTGCAAGCTGGATGTAGCTGTAACTCTAGCTCAGGGTCCTGCAGCCTCCTCACAAGTACTCACCTCAGAACGCTGGGGACTTGCAAAGCATCTTTCCATAGATCCCCTGCCTAAGCCACCCAAACTGTTCACATGTCATCAGGCAGCAGCAGCATTTTTCTGTCATCTGCTATTTCTCATGCTGATGGCTCTTGTAGTATTTCTCACAAAGTAATCTGGAAATATGTGCCAGGCTGTTTCCTAATGCCCCCAAACTGATCTGTGAATTATGTACATCAAGAGTACCAGTCTTCAACTTAGGCTGTGTGGAATACAAGCCAGATGGGGTATTATAGTCTCAGCCAGAAATGGGATCAGAAGTGGGAGAACCTGCTTACCTTCCAGTTCTGCTCCCCTGGTTCTTGGGAGCTTCAATTCTAGGATGAGTCATTGAGTCATGCCAGAAACACTCCTATATCTGAGACAGGTTAATGCCATAAAGGGTCAACAAAGGAGTATAGCTGCTCTCAAGTGCAAGAAGCGTTCCTTGAACCTCAAAATTCATGCTGTCTTCTAAAAATAAATACAAAGCAGATAGGTATTTCAGGAAGAACAAATGAGCACAAGGCAAATGCCTTCAACTTAATCCAAGCTCCAAGAACACAGAACTTGATAATAAAGTGTTCTTTAGCAGCACTTAACCTCTATAAATCTGGTAACACTTTAAAAGGAGGTCAGTACATCATCTTCATCATACAGATGGGGAAACTAAGCTGTTGGTAGTGGAATGACTTGGCTAAAAGCAGACCTGGGTCTGTCTGTATTGGATTAGACCCATTTCATCCAGACAAAGATACCGTTTCTGAGTACAACCCCCAAACACATCACAGGGATGTACAAGAAAACCCACATTACATGTGTTGACAAATTTGCCTGTTTACAATATTGTGCAGAGCAGAAGTGAGGTAAATTAAATCTCCAGTCAAAAAAGAAAGCCATAGGAAATTATTTTTTCTTTCCTTTTATATGATACTAGTAGGTTTTGGAAATGTGTGCTATGAAAACAAGGAAAAAGCTCAGAATTGTAGTTTTAATTACACCGTCAATGTCAAGCAAACTACCCTGAAATTAGGGAGCCATTTAAACAGCTTAGTTAATCTGTCATGTCTCTGAACATTACAACTCAAAGGACATGAAACCTTGTCTTTAACTATTAGAATGCAAAGAAAGTAAGTCATGGAGAATATAAAGAACTCTCATAGCACTGACATGGATAAATTCCAGTATTAGTGTGACACTCAGGGCCATTTGCTGCTTGGTTATCTGAGGCACAGGCAGCGGGAGTCAGCTGAATCCACAGGAAGCTATGAATTGCTTGCAGTGTTTTGACTTACAGGGGACTTCAGAATCATCTGGGAGACAGAAAAACCTATGGCTGATCTTGTGAGATTTCATGGAAAATAGACCCAAACTAGAAGTGAAACTATTTGTTAACATCCAAGTCTAATCAAACTGGAAAACACCACCTCCCATGGAAACAGCAGAGGAAGATACCTGTCCAACAACAGCTTTCCATCAGATGCAATTTTAATCTATTTCTATTCTTTTTCCAATGGTTAAAAGTCACACAATGATCGTGAGTCTCCCCTGAGTGAGTTCCAACAATTCAGCAGTACCTTCAAGCATTCCAATTAGGATTTCTACTGAATAGTGGTGTGTCAAAAGGATGACAGTTTACATGGCTGCAGAATTTAAGAACTGTTGCACTTAGGTAAAATCTCAGATTTGTTAGAATTATAAACTTGTATTAACTGACATGACTTAAAAGTGTATTGTTTTATATACTTTTGTTTATTACATTTTATGTATTTATTAATAAGTTGATACTATTTGCTTTTATATTTATATATTAATATGTACCATTTTATGCTCATTTTATTTTAATCTTAACTATTGTTAATTTGCTTGTTAAGAGCCTTCTGCTAAGGCTGACCACTTGTACTTCATAATAAAGAGAACACCAAAAGTCTTACCTGGCACTGAAGAGCTGTCATGAACACAAATACTCTATGCATGGATATTAAAGCCAATTCCCATCAGGCTAAAAGATAGCACATGATAGTCCTACCAGACTGTAGTGTGAGTCTTGTCAGACTCTATGTATAGAATACAGAGGGATAATGGCTGGCTTGGGTGTGTCATTTAAACTGAAGGTTCAGGGATGATCTGAAATCATTAAAGTTGTAAGGACAACATTGCTGATTACAAATTATCCTCCTGAGAGCAAGCAATTATGTCCTGCCTAGCACTAGCCTATTATTAAATGTGCTGTATTAACATAACAATCTTATGTAGAGCTTTAAGTCTAAATTATCCTAACACATAATATCTTCAAGTGTTGCACCTTATTTCAATAGTCTGCATGTCCCAGGTCATTCCTAAAACTGGCCCAGTTAAGAAAGGCCCTTTCTGCACAGCATCCAAGAACATGAGGAGGGTTTCAGCAATGCACTAAAGCTGTTAGTATGAAGGAGCAGTTGTTACAGTGTGACAACAAATTTTATTGCCTTTTCTGCCATAGGAAAGGTAGAAACCATTCCAGATGATAGGATCTGACCTGCACTTTGTGAGGAACAGAAACGGTGAGTTCTGCTGCTCCACAACCTTAATCTGCCTTCACGGAAACACAAACTGAAACGAAAAAAACCCAGTGCTTATTAAACAGTGGTCCTCTTTAGTAGATTCAACATCACATAGAAGACACACTTATATCTACATTTGCTTCTTTTAGCCTAGAATCTCCCTGCTTTCTTTTTTGTATTTTAGAGTACTCAATAACATGCTTCATATATTTCAGGAGACAAATCCCTCCCCCAAAAGACCTGCAGCACATACTGGAACTCTGCATGGGAGTAAAGCCTGAAAATAGACCATCTTTCTGCACTTCAAAGGCCCTAGAATAGTCTGGCAGATAAGTGATGTTAAAGAACACAAAATGAAGATTCAAAAGCAAGCAATGAGTTATGGAAAACAGATCTTGATCTTGCAGTCAAACAAATGGACCTCGTGTAGATCATTTTTAGAAATGAGACACAGGACTTGTCTTGGAGGCTCTAACAGTCTTTTTTTATTACTAAAACCTGCCTTTAAATCTGCCCTGTGATTTTTATATGATGAATCTTTTCCTTTTTAATCTCTGTAATTTCTACATCCATTATCTAGCTGGATTTTTTTGTTCTATAACTTTCTCCTTTCACTTTCTAAATAAAAAGATCATTTTATATTCAGTAAACTAAACACATGGCTTTCAATGTACTTGGAACAGTACACTTTTCTCCAAGAAAAAGAAATATGGTTTCCAGATAAAACATCAGAATGAAATAAACATGGAAACAATGTGCCTTTGGGGAATAAGAAAACACTCCATGGCTGACTGTGTTTGCCAGAACGTTGAGCACAGACTCATCAGATTGATTAAGTCTGTCATAACAACAAATCATTAAGCCATAAAAGAGAAAATTCAATATCGTTTCTAGAGATGGAAGTCTATTTTTAAACAATCGAAATAGTATTGCTTTTAGAAAATCCCCGTTGCTTTACCGTGCTAGTATTTTGAGCAGGACTTTGATGTCAAACATGCTGCAGTGATACAAGCACAGACACTGCTGCATTCATTTTTCATTTTTAATAAATATCACTCTAGGCCTGTGTCAGTAAAGACAACATGCCAGGTAAAGAGTAACCAGTGCCATGTAGCATAACAGGAGATGGAAACAGCTGTGGGGTAAACCACCAATACGGATTCTGGTTGGAGAGGAAAACTCCTGTTGAAAAGCAATGCTGTTAAAAGGGAGTTTCCATAAAAACGTCTCTGTTACATGAAAAACTGATCTAGAGTGGGAGAGAATTCCAGAGTCAGCCTAAAGTGAGGCAGTAAAAAAGTGAAGCAAGTTAGGGAGCTGGAGGGAATCCCAGATAGTCAGATGCCTGTGCAGAGATCCCACTCTTGCACACACTGTGTAGGGCCATGCAGCTCTTCAAGAGTTGCAAATTCTTGGAGTCAGAGCTCAAACTCTCCTGACAACACACTTCCTGTGCAGTGTAACTGCACATTTTGTACACAAAACAAGGAAAACATCACAGTAACCATCACTGACTTCATGATGCATGGGGCAGTCACCCAGAAGATATCTTCAGCCGCCAGATGTAGCCACTGCCCTATGAACACATCCAAGTATGCTTCTCCTTAAGTGATTGATCAGGGTAGGACTGAGGGATGAGATTACTTTTTTTCTTTCTCACAGCAAATCATTTTTCTCATATTTTTGTGTATCCAGTGGCTGAGGTAGAACATGTTTGCCTGCAGATAGGAGCTCAGCTCGGGGGTGCTATGGACATACTTTTATTGATAAAAGACATGCTGCTCACTAAAAATATCCAGCTTTTGAAATAGAAATGATCCTTCTTCAGCATCTCTGGACTTCAGAGAAACTCAGAAGCCAGTATAATTTGCTATGACCCACCCCCTCAGTCTGCCCCAGTATGAAATTATCTTAAAGGAGAAAAAGTAAAATGAAAGTACTGAAAATGTTTCTCCAGCATTTCCACTTCCCTGAGGAAGATTCTAAGACAAAAACAGGTAGCATTGTCAGGACCACTGCAGACTTTCAAACAGGTAGGATCTAACATGCAATTATTAATTACTTCTCATCATAAGGGGCATAGAAAAGATAGACACTGATTTATTTACACGGGTATTTCATAGAATCATAGAATGGTTTGGGTTGGAAAGGACCTTAAAGATCATCCAGTTCCAAGCCCCCTGCCATGGGCAGGGACACCTTCCACTAGACCAGGCTGCTCAAAGCCCTGTCCAACCTGTCCTTGAACACTGCCAGGGATGGGGCAACCACAGCTTCTCTGGGCAACCTGCACCTGTGTCTCATCATCCTCACCGTAAAGAATTTCTTCCTAATACCTGGTCTAAATCTGCCCTCTTTCAGCTTAAAACCATTCCCTCATGTCCTGTCACTACATGCCCTTGTAAAAAGTCCCTCTACAGATTTCTTGTAGGCTCCTTTAGGTACTGAAAGCTGCCCTAAAGTCTCACCAGAGTCTTGTCTTCTCCAGGCTGAACAAGTGGAACTAACTCAGCCTGTCTTCATAGGAGAGGTGCTCCAGCTCTCTGATCATCTTTGTGGCCTCCTCTGGACTTGCTCCAACATGTCCACATCCCTCTTCTGCTGGGGGCCCCAGAACTGAATGCAGTACTGCAGGTGGGGTGCCACAAGAGCAGAGTAGAGGAGGAAAATCAGCTTCCTTGCCCTGCTGGTCACAGAGCAGTACCATAGAAAAGAGAAGGAAACACATACTGTTACAGAGGAAAAACCATTTCAAAAGCCATGTATATAGAATTCTCTTTTGTCTGCCACAGTCTGAAGCTTGCAGTTCATGAGCTGGTCTTTAACCTGCGCTCTCTGCAAGTTCATGATTTCACTGGGGTGAAAACCTGAGCTGCATGAATCACAGTTCCTATTGTAGAAGAGCTAGAATTAAGATTTGTTCCATGTGAAGCCAAGATCAAAACCTCCTCAGCTTTAGTGTCTCTCCTGTTGTTTACCCAGTCAACAAAACATTTTTAAGCTTCAAAGACTATTTTTTTGAATCAGTAATAACAGTGGAGCTCAGCTGAACCTCCTTGTATCTTCTCCTCATATTTCTCCCTAACCTTTCAAATGTAATATTTTCAACTGATTTTACATCTGATTATTGCTCCTCTTCTTGGTTAGATGTTAAGGACTACTGATACTTAAGGCTGGTATTCCTATCCTCAGACCCTCAGGGAGCTACATGCATGACTCACACTGTTCTATCTAACAGACACTCTGTTCAAAATGCCCAAACTTAGACTGAGATAAACTGAAATGAAAAGACTCAGGCTGAACCATACACATAGCCTTAAATAGCCGAAAATACACAGTGAGCTTGGGACGTGCAAAACATTTAATCTTTAAGATCTCTTCCATGCTTCCATCAGAACCATATGGAGCTTCCATTTCCTTATATTCTACACCTACACTGTCCCACACTATAATCCACACTAGAAAATAGTAGCCAAATACATGCAGTAATTTCAAACATAATTGTATATGTGAGTATTAGCTCTACAGTATGGAATTTTTTTCAGAGCTTACACAATTAAGACTGACAGCAAAGCTCATTGAAATGTATTTAGTCATTTGTATCCATCTATTTAATTAATGGCTTCTTCCCAGGTACTCATTTGTATTTACAATTACAGTGCGGATTTACTAATAACTCTCAAGAAAACAAGATAGTTGGTGAAGCGGCATCATGTGCTGCGATGTCCCTCGATGATGCCACTTCAGAAAAGATGGAGATCCCCTTCTAGTCTGAAGAATTTCTGTTGTTATTTTCAGATGTGCAAGCACAGCACAGCTTTCCAATTTCAGTGTATGTCAAATGCTCAGCACCTACAGAAATTAGACTGCATTATCAGGGATGCCATAATGTTGATAATTCATCCAATAGCCATTAATTAATCTCTGTGTAGAAGTAAAGGAAAACCCAAGAAACTGGAAGAAAAATTTACTACCTCTAGTATCTCTCTAGTCAAGTTGCTGTACAGAAACCAGCAGCCATTGAAAATGCAGTCTCGCCTATAAATCTTGCTCCTTTTATACCTTATAACCATCTCAGGGGTGATACTATGAGTGTTTGCTTCATGGGCCGCGCAGTGAGTGCTCAAGCTGTAAGAACCCAACTCATGTCACTCCTGGGGCAAGCCCATAATGGTTGTTCATCAAGCTTCCAATAGCAGTGACCCTACAAGGCTGTTAAACATTTAATAGCCATTCTGGGGATTATAAGGTATAATCATATTACTCCTATGTACATAGCATTTTCAGCTATCGCTTAGATAGTCTTGTCCCCAACAACTTTTGTATTGCATAAGGATTCTTTTTACAGTATCAGCACATTCTGTCCTGTACAGCTGAAGTTTTGTAAAGCCTAGATTAATACAAGTATTATGTTCAAATATACATATAGTTTGTATATTAACATTATAAAGGTTTCTCAAAGGAGAATTAAAATAGAGCTTTGAAAACTAAACTTTTTCATTTTCAAAGGCTGGGGCTTGTTTTGTTTGTTTTTCAAGATACTGCATTTTTTAGCACTGTTGGATGTGTTCGTGGGGCTGCATTTTCTTTTTTAGCAAAGAAGAATATGAGGAAATCCTTGTTATTGTAGATCCCCTGATATAGATGTCATTTTATATAACATGAAGTCGCTATGGCTTCCTCTCTTTCTTTTTTTTTATTTGACTAAAGGTATCAGAACTCGAAACCTTTAGTATTGAGGAGCAGGAGCTCCCCTAAAGAGCAGGAGCTTCCCCACAGAAAGTACATTGCTGAAAAATTCTCATTAAAAACAACAGTGAGAAGTCATTTCTTAAACGTCTGAGTTTTGTACAATCTGGTATGAGACATTCACCTCTCTAACCTTTACAGTCAATGAGGAGACACAGAAGATCAAGAAAGTGATTCACCTCCTTCTAGCACAGCCCATTCCAAACAGAAATTCAGCTCACCACAGTCAGACACCTGTCTCAGAACAAGACAAACCATCTTCAGGAATATCTGTTTCTCTCCACTGGTTACCAAGGGTAGGCAGGGTGACTGGCTCCTAGCTCAAGCTTTTTAGTCTGCAACAGAAATTCCATCTAAAGTGTTTCCTAAACCAGTTGTTAAGATTGACTTTGCAGGGTCTGCCATTCACTGCCTGCCAAGGACTGCATGTACCATGTTGCCAAACACTATGGGCTGCCCATAGCCTGCAGCCTGGGGAGCCAACTTCCAAGAGTTGAGTTTCAGAAACATTATTGAAATGGCCATTTCCCATGAAGTTACATATCATAGAGCCATAGAGTGATTTGGGTTTGAAGGGACCTTAAAGATCATCCAGTTCCACACCAGTGTCACAGGCAGGTACACCTTCCACTAGACCAGGTTTCTCCAAACCTCATCCAACTTGGCCTTGAATGCTTCCAGGGATGCGGCAGCTACAGCTTCTCTGGGCAACCTGTGCCAGTGTCTCACCACCCTCATAGTGAAGAATTTATTTCTAATATCTCCCCTCTTTCAGTTTAAAGCCATTCCCCCTTTGTCCTATCAGTACATGTTCTTGTAAAAGGACATGCAGTATATATATATTTTTTCTTTATAAGCATGAAGACATCTGAAGCACTGAGGTTTCTTATGAATCAGAAATTCTCAAACTCAACAACTCCAACTGGAACCCAGTTTATTTCTGGACTTTGGTATTTGAAGATGAGGCATTAGAAAAACACAGCTATTTTAACACCTGGTTTCGATCGAGTTAATAACTTTGCACCTGATACATTCTCCGCCATTAAGTCAAATTTATGCTAATACTGTCCTGATTAGCAAATACTATTTAAAGCGGGCTTATGGGATGATTTCTGAGTAAGGTAAGTGTCTAGATTCAGTAAATTTCAGCCAGGGAGCTTATATACAGTGAATTTCAGATATCAGATTATAAGACAACGTGGATTTTACAAGTTATCTATAGGTATCACTGCAAAGAGTTGAACAGCCTACAGGATGACAAGCAGTGACAGCTTTTTCATGCTGGGTAAATCTGCTTTTTCTGAGCACAACACAGTCTCTAGCACTGGAAACTACAGATGGCCTGTATTTAAGTTACTCTATGGAAAGTTCAGTTAGCCACATGAAACTTGCTCAAGTCTGAAGGTAGGTCTTGATACACATGTATGTGCTTGAGCAGCTCCAAAGCTGGATTGCACAGGCTGTGCTCTGCGGGGTTTAATGAAAACTGAAGCAAAGGGCACCAAGCTGACAGGCTCAGCACCAAAACTGTGTATCTTCTTCTGAAAGAGCCTTAGGTGGTGACATCTCTGGCCTCTGCACTGTGTGTCACAGCATGATGTGGGCAGACCTCAACTCATTTGATAAATCTTATTGTATCAAAGACATCTTTTCTTCCTTTTTTTGCTTCTGGCAATAGCTTCACATCTACAACACTCTGCTTCCCTTCAGCATCTAGAAAAAGCAGCAAAGGCACACAAGGGATACATTTTTGTCCTCCTTAGATTCATTTCAGCTCTCAGGGAAATACCCAGTAATGCATTTACAACATGCTGTTTTCAAAGCACTATCTATTAAAATATTAATAACCTGTGCATATCAGCCCCATAGTGAAGCAGGTGATTTCATATCTCTACTACTTTAGAGAAGCATGGGTAAATACTTTGAAGAAAAGGATAATTTTCAGCGCTGAACACAAGCAGCACATCTTCCTGCTCAACAGAAGAGGACATCCCACATTAATCCACTGAAGCATGCACACAAAGTGGGAGTTAGACCAGGAAATGTGCAATTGGGTCATCCAGTTTAAAGGCACTAAGGGCCAAAGCACACATCAAACAGTACACTTACTCTGCACTTGGGTAGTTTTTTCCAAGCAAGGGAACTGGATCAGTAGCTACTTTTCATGGCAAACACCACTCTATTCATTCTAGAATCAGAGAGACTACATGCAATTTACAGGCCAAGTCTGTCACAACATACAAAACCAGATACTATTTTCTTCCAAAATGGCAGTGCTTATGCTTACCTAGTGGATGAGAGGCAATTCTCTCTCAAGGAATTCTTATCCAGAGCTCCTGACTTCCTGAAAACCATTTTGTTCCTCAGAGTGCCCAGATGATGCTGAGGATTAGAGGTATTCATTGCCTTTCTAGCTGAAGCTGGTTTTCTTTACAGAAGACCCAATTAAATAAAGACACTTTAGGCTAGAAGACTATTGTATGCTTGTTGGTAACGTTTTCATCTAGAAGTCAGTCCTGTTCAATGTCATGTCTAAGCAGCTGGCACTACAGTGCCCCAATAACTGAGTCCCCAGCCAAGTATGGCTAATATCAGGCTGAATTAATGCTTGTTTTATGCTCCTTCTGGTGAAGTAAGTCCTTGGATTCAAGCATTGTGGTAAGGCAAATGGAGCTCAACCTCATTTTGCCATTCTGTATTTTTAGTTCTAACCCCTCATGCCTGCCTCCACGTAGGATGCTAAGCCATCTCTTGGATTTAAGCATCAATACCATATCCTCATTTTGCAACCTCATGCCCAATAGCTCAATGGCCAGGACACTCTGCCAGCCTATGGGCAGATCTTAACTCTCTATCTGAGGGAGATCTAAACACATTCTCCCATTTTAGGTGTTAGCTTAAGTACTCATTAACTTGATGTGCAGTATTCTTGGTTCTTTCTGTTGTAACTCTTCCAAACTTAGGGGATAATTAGTTTGCCATTGGATCTGAGAAAAAGAGAATGATTCAGTAATTTAATGGCTGGGAGAGAAAAGACCTGAATTTCCATCTGCCTCACTTAAGTATTTTATGGGCTATATATAGGCTTCAGCTCTTTCCAGAAGGATTGCACTAGAGAAAAAAAATAAAGCAAGCTAAAATAGAGCTAACAAAAAGGATGTTATTTGTGAAAAAATTCAACAAAGTCCCCAGCAGAGGAAAAGGGACCTGATATAATATTACAGAATCATAGAAGGGTTTGGGTTGGAAGGGACCTTCAAATATCACCTAGTCCAACCCCCCTGCCACGTGCAGAGACCTCTGGCAGAGGGGCTGGAACTAGATGATTTTAAGGTCCTTTCCAACCCAAACCATTCTGTGATTCTATGTCAGGTTGCTCAGAACCACATCCAGCCAGGCCTTGAATGTCTCCAGGAATGGCACATCTATAGAAAATGGGACACCACAGACTTGTTACTTAAAAGTGGGAAAGTGTAGATGTGTGTAGCCTTGGTTATGGAAAGTCAGCCTGGGCTACAACTTCTGCAGGTACTTTGGGTCCAACCAACAGAGCAGCCTCTGCATGCCACAGAGCCTCTCTCCACCTCAGCACTGTAAGATCTCTGCTGCCCATAATGCTATTTACAGACAGAAACACACACTCTTGCAGAGAGTTCGGAGGGCAAATTAACGCCTGATGGCAGTGCCCATCCAATCAAGAGGCTGTGACAGCCGTTTGTTTTTTCCCCCCAGCACTGGCCTGGAGAAAGACGCCTGCCCCAAGGACAAGAGGACTATAGAACACCACCGAGCCTGGCAGACCACGGGGCTGGGTGTTTTCGGGTACTTATCACGCATGGGTTGCCACCTGGCGAGGCACAGACACCGGATACTGTACAGGGCATCCAACGATAACATAACTGCTTTGAGGTGCAGAAGGTGCAGATCCACCTCCCCACAGACACGTCCCTGAGTCTGGGCAGACTACATCGTGTGCTGCCGCCGCCACGTTCTGTGGGTCCCGGCCCGGGCAGGGCTTCCCGACTGGGGCTCACCAGCGGGGAGAGGAGAAGACAGGCGGGTTAGAGATCGGCAAGGCCCAAGAGCACTCGCAACGAGCAACGGCGATACCAGAAGAGCCGGGACTCCCGAGCCGCGGCGCAGGGTACAGGGTCAGGAACAGCACGGCTGCCTGGGGAGGTACCGGGAGAGCACCCGGAGCCGGGCACTGCCCTCAGCTCCGGGTTGCTGGCCCCCGCCCGCCTCACGGGCCTGCCCGGCAGAGGGGCGGGGCGGGGTGAAGCACACCGTCCCTCAGGCCACCCCGCCCCGCAGGTAGTGCCAGCCCCCGCACCTGTACGGGCGGGGCGGGGCGGGGTTGCTCGACGGCGTAGGGATATCACCACCTGCTGCAGGGAGGTGACCCTAACAGCCGCGCCCCGCCGTGACGAAGCCAAACCGGGACTGAGCCGCATCGCCGCCGTCCTTTGGGAATCCCCGCGAGGAACGGAGTCGTGCCGGCGCGGCATTAGGACCTTGGGGACTATTTTTTCACACCATCTCCCCTTCCTTCACTCCTGGCGCTAGGCTGCTCTGTGTGTGTGTGAGCGCGCGAGAGAAAGGGGAAGCGGCCGGGGTGGGAGGCGGATGCGTCTGCAGCCGTAAGTAGTTCCGGTTGAGGAAGTCGTCGGTCGCGGCCGCCGGGTTCCCGTGGCTGCGGCAGGGCCGGAGCTCAGCGTCCGGAGCGGTGCCGAGCCCGGCCCCGGTACAGCCGCGCCGACCGCTGCCATGGCCACCCGCTCCTGCCGGGAGAAAGCGCAGAAGCAGAACGAGCAGCACCAAGCCATCCTGGCCAAGCTGCTGCGGGAGGAGGATAACAAGTACTGCGCGGACTGCGAGGCCAAGGGTACGGTGGGGCGGGCAGGGGAGGCGGGCGGGCAGGCGCAGGTGCGGCGAGTCCGGTGTGTGTCGGGGCGGGGTGGGAGGCCGGCAGCGAGGCCCGGGTAGCGCTGCTGCCACCCCACCCTGCTCCACGTCCTCTGGGGCGGCAGGGCGCTGCCGGCAGCCGGCCCCCTCCCGGCGCGGTGAGAGGCAGATGACCTCCGATGTCGTTGTGAAGCGTTTTCCACCCCTCCATCAGCTGAGCCGTGGCAGCTGCGTTACCCTAGAGTGAGGACCCTCGGCTGAGGCTGTGGGCAGCGGCTGGCCCAGCCCTTTCCTGAAGTTTCATTGCCGCGTTCTCTTCCTGCGCCGGCAGGTATCGATCAAGAGCGGCTGTCAGCGCGCCTTCGGGAAGTTGCTGGCCGGGGGTCGGGATAGGTGCCAGATGAGCTGAATATTGAGTGTCCAAAGCCATGCCCTTGAATATGGACTCAGTCACGTAAATGCCAGGCTCTTTGAGTCTGGGTGTCTGTGTCTGGCTAAATATGGCACAGGTTTAGCTTTGGTGATGAATGAAAATTCTAAAGACATATACTACTGACAAAACGTTAGTTTAATAGCATTATTCTCCAGCAAAGTAGATACTTATTTACGTTTGTATCTGCCTTGGGTTCTGTGGCTTTGAAATGGACGAATGTACACATCCCTCATCTGGAGTTGATTCATTAAGATGCTACCCTAAATAAGATGATTGCACAATAAGCTATCGCTTTAAGTATAATACTTCCTTAATAACAACCAGGTGTTTGAACTGTATGGTTAGCTCCAGAATTACCTTGTTTGGTCCTTTTCCACCTCAACTGGCAGTTAACTATAGCAGCAACCAGAATTGGCCCTGTGTTTGTAATTTCCCTCTTTTTCCCCCCACTGTTTTCCACTGTGGAAGTAAATCATGTAGCGCCTTGCACAATGCTGTTGTTTGATACATCAGAAATAAGACTTTACGTTCTAATATGTAACCCAGAGTAGTATGTAATATGGATTACACCAAAGACAATAGGTCTTTATATTTTGCAGGTAACTTTTGTTAATCATTTTATGGCACAGATATTCTTGCCCCCAGGCTTGCAGTTACCATTTAAAAGACTTGTTGTCACCAGTCATTTTCTGGAAGAATCATGCTTGTATGTTTTGTGCATTATTGGCACTTGAGATTTCTATGCTGAATGCTGCTCTGAGTGGCTTGCTAATGGAATTCCATATGTGTGTTGTTCCTTACCATATGCCTCAGAGGTGGGGTTGCTCTGGGCTGTTCCAGAGCCTGGAATTATCTTTTTGTTTTGTTTTCTGAGTTCCCTCTTCCTAACCATCACCTGGTCAAAGGATTGTAAGTCTCTATAATCTTTGGTGTCTTTTGCTACTTCAGCAGTGCTGACACTGCCACCTTCCTCCTCCTTATATTTGTGTTAATGAGTCTCTTTATCCACTGTTCTGATCTTTTTGATGCTCTCTCATGTCACAAGAGCATTCTTTCATAAGTTCAAGCTTTGATGTATCTTGAGTTTATTTTTTTGTCTGGTCAGGTTCTGGAAGACATACCCATCTCATGACCAGGCTGCCTTCTGCTAGTATCTGTAACTCTGTTGCTACCTTTCTACCTCTCTAAAATCTGACATCACTTCTGAAAGCTTCTGTTTTCTCTTCTGCTCAACCCCACTTCACTCTTGCTGTGTCTCTGTATGCCAGAGGCATGGTTTGCTTTCGCCCTGTCCCTCAGGAAAGCTGACAGGAAAATATTGTGTGATGCAATGTCAGCTTACAATATTGAGGGAATTGGTTTTCTTATTATCTTTCTTCTGTCAAGTTTAATTTCCACTTGCCTTCTGGCAATTCTTATTTTGAGTCTTGTATCATATTAGCTTCATAGGGCTGTCTGCCTTTGCCAGTACTGCTCTAGTTAAGTGTATGGTTTTCTTATAGTTGGAGGAGAGAGTGTGGAATGATAAACCTATTTTAGCTTCAACTGTTCTAAACACTTGACTTGACTGAGAGATGGTCTTATATGGACAATCCATGTAGATTACTTTCCTTAAGTTTAGGAAACTTCCTTGTAGGAATGAGAGTTGTATAAACAATATTGAGATGTCTTTTCTGTACCTTGAAATCTAGGGTTTTTTATACTTATAAAAGACATGTGGCACAGAAGAAAAAACATGATCACTCTAGCTGAAAATCAGGCTTGCCATGCTATGAGCACATAATGGCACTGTTGAGCTCTTCCTTGTAGAAACTTCTTTGCTTTTCCTCCTCTTTTGGTCAAGAAGGATGCTTCTTTTAGTTGCAGCCAGCTGTTTTATCCTAATGTTTCACGCTTAATCTATGCTGGCTGAGTGCTCATGACTTACTGGTGTCTGGCAAAGCTATAGTTTTGCTAGTCCTGGTATGCAGTGATGTCTGAGGCAGCAATTTTTAACATGGCTCTATTAGCTAACCAGTCTGTGTCAGCTGTTTGCATGGCTTTCCTCAAACTGTGGCAGTGTCCTTCACCTCTTGCATCACTAACAACATCCCTTTCATCTCTGGTCATGTTTGTTACTAGTCTGGAGTTCACTGAGTGCCACTAGAGATTCTCTTCAGCCGTGAGCATGAAATGTTCATGACAAAATACTTAGGACTTCTCTGGTGTCAGTCCTAGGCTAGAACATATGTTTTTCCTTTTGTTAATCCAGTTGGTTCTTTTTTCTTTGAAGTGCTGTCTGCTTCAGTTGCTTTTTTTACTTTCCTCTCTTGTGTGAGCTTTGCTCCTTTGTCATTTTCTTCTCTGGCTCAGTGGGATCCCCTTAGTTCTGTGGGTTTTGGTGGTTGTTGGGGTTTTTTTTTGTGGGTTTTTTTTTTTTGTTTTACCTCTTCGGGTAACACTATCTTTGTGATTAACTGGTTGTATTAACTGAGTTGCAGTTGTATTATTCTGGCAATACTTAAACCCCTTGTTTTCGGTATGGTCATTCAGGTAGGTGGCAGTTCAGCATGGGTTCTTAACCAAAGCTAAGAGACTGTCATCACTAATTCCTTCCTCTTGCTGTACATGTTACAGTCTCTGTTAAACCTTAGGTATTAAGTTTACCCTAAGCTTCTAGTCAGATAGTCAAATCCAAGGGATGCTGAAATTTTGCAGACTGTACTGGTGTATCTGTTTTAATTGTTGTTGTTTTTTGTGTTTTGTTTATTTTGTTTTTTGTTTTGTTTGTTTGGTTGGTTTTTTTTGAGGCTTTAGGAATACTTAGGTAGCCAGATATCACTTAATCTTTTAAATATCCTTTGGCCCTAAAAAATTTAATGTGGTCTTATTTGCATGTTTGTCATTCATTGCTTTCACTTTATCTACTGTAATGCCACTGTTGAACTCTTCCTTTGTATCATTAAGGCTTCTCTGTTGGCTTTTTACTTCTAACATCAAAAAGATAATCTGAATTTATTTCTGTGCTATTGCTCTTTCACTCCTAAATTAGTGAGTTAGCTCTCCTTGCTCTTAGTATGAGACTACCACCAGCAGTGCTTGTGAGGAAGTTTCAAGCATGCATCTTTTCTGTATTATCACATGCTTCCTCTGTGTAAGTATTAAAAAAACCTATCTCTTAATCTTCCTCAGAATAATCTTGCTGTCTTTAATAACGTTCTTGTATCAAGAACAAACCCATCCTTTGTTTTCTGGCCTACTTGTTTCAAGTATGAGTTATGCAAATACATTAGACAGCTTTGTTCTGCAAGTCTTGTAGAAGGTGGAGAATACAGCTGAGGACACATCTGCCAGAGTAAGCATTAAGTAATAATTAGCATTGCTGACTCTGGCAGCAGTTTCTGGAAGTGCTTTTTATTCTGTATTTGCCTTTTTAACTGTTAAAATAGCTGCTGTGCATCTGACTGTCCCTGCTAAAATTTGTTGGAAGCTACCTGCTGTAGGGCCATACTGTAGTTGCCATATGTCACCTTCAAACTGTAAGTCTTACAGCTGCCAGAAAGACTGGGTGACACCTCTGTGGGGAAGAAGCCTAAAAAAAAAATCAAAGGCTCTGGAAGAGTCTGTGCAATCACTGAGATTTTTGGATGAGTGAGGAGGCTGGTATGTCATTTGACAAGGCAATGTTTGTCTGCGTACAAACTCTTCTTTACATCCCTATCTGAAAGCAATCTATATAAGGCAGTAGATGTCTTCCCAGTGTTATACTACTGGAAAGTAGTTATACTTCTGTTCCTAACTTGTAGGAAATAGTAAGGCATGTTGTCAGTAACGTAAGTCATCCTGAATTTTTGGGAGAGATAAGCAACTGAAATTCTTTTTGTGCTCCTTTTGTATGTATAACTAGGTAAAGCTAGCAAGAATTGGAAGGGTCTAGGAGAAAGAAATAGCTATAGATCTGTCTTGTGTGTAGATTATGCTGAAAGCTGTTATTAAGCATGTGGCTTTTTTTCCCCCCCTCTTTCACTGTAGAGAGAGATTAAATGCATTTTTATGATTGTTGCAGTTCTGGTATTTGAATCTTTTAAGAAAGAACATCTCTTACAGGTCTGTCAGATGGAGCCAAACAAAAAACTTGTTAACTTCAACTAGCAACACTTTACTCCAGGAGCTATAATTTGCGATTTCCATATACTTAGTTCCTAGCTATAACATGCTAAGAAGTTCCTAGACTTGTGTTACTGCTTGGCAGCAAGGCTGGTACTGTTTGGGCACTGATATTAAACAATGCTGAATCAAGTATTTGGAAGTTGAAGCATATTATGAAGCACGAAAGGAGATGCTTTTTATTAGAAGGGGACAAGATATTCAGGTATCGATGGACCAGCCATGTAAGCAAGTAGGTCAGTAAACTGAAGGCAGTCAGTCTTGGTTTGGTGTAACTCTGCAAATGTGGACCATAAGGCTTGTATTACTGTTCCTAAGGATGTTTGAGCAAAAGTTATGTTTGAAAGCAGTGTGAATGCTCTCTAGAGTACCTTTTCTTTGTATGCTTGCATGTGGATGTTGGCTCATTAGGAACTGATTGACTGTTGAAGTCTGCTTGTAAATTAACCTCTGTCAAGAAGGCAGTTACATGAGATATCAGCTGCTTTAGAATTTTAACTGTAACAGAGTTAAAATAACATAATTGGAAGCTTGCAGGTCTTTGTATAAACAATTTCAGATGTCTTGAGCCTTCAGAAAAGGTCAATAAATTCTTTATCCGTGGGCATGTTTTGTTTTTACTTGTTTTTATGTTTACTTCATGCCTGGTAGTGCTTGAAGCCTGGTTAAATGATCTCTTACCTGAATCCTAGAACAAAGAGTCACATTGACACTGTTGCTTGTTCAACCAGATTAAAATTGGTTTATTTGCTGATACTATTAATGAAAATTATTTTCAGTGTTGATAGTACTGTACAATTGGATATCTGTGTATGACTGAATCATAGAATACCAACCCCCCTGCCATAAGCAGGGACACCTCACACTAAACCATGCCACACAAGGCTTCATCCAACCTGGCCTGGAACACTGCCAGGGATGGAGCACTCACAACCTCCCTGGCCAACCCATTCCAGCATCTCACCACCCTAACAGGAAAGAATTTCTTCCTTAGATCCAATCTAAACCTCCCCTGTTTAAGTTTGAACCCGTTACTCCTTGTCCTGTCACTACAGTCCCTAATGAAGAGTCCATCCCCAGCATCCATATAGGCCCCCTTCAGGTACTGGAAGGCTGCTAGGAGGTCTCCACGCAGCCTTCTCTTCTCCAGGCTGCAACTTTCTCAGCCTGTCTTTGTATGGGAGATGCTCCAGTCCCCTGATCATCCTCATGGCCCTCCTCTGGACTTGTTCCAACAGCTCCATGTCCTTTTTATGTTGAGGACACCAGAACTGCACACAATACTGCAGGTGAGGTCTCAGGAGATCAGAGTAGAGGCGCAGGATCACCTCCTTCGACCTACTGGTCATGCTCCTTTTGATGCAGCTCAGGATACGGTTGGCCTTCTGGGCTGCAAGCTCACACTGGAGCCGGCTCATGTTCTCATTGACCACCACCCCCAAGTCCTTCTCCGCAGGGCTGCTCTGAATCTCCTCTCTGCCCAACCTGTAGCTCCGCCTGGGATTGCTCCGACCCAGGTGTAGGACCTTGCACTTGGCATGGTTAAACTTCATGAGGTTGGCATCAGCCCACCTCACAAGCGTGTCAAGGGCCCTCTGGATNGGCATCAGCCCACCTCACAAGCGTGTCAAGGTCCCTCTGCATGGCATTCCTTCCCTCCAGCATATCCACCCAACCACACAGCTTGGTGTCATCGGCAAACTTGCTGAGGGAGCACTCAATCCCACTGTCCATGTCAGCAACAAAGATGTTGAACAAGACCGGTCCCAACACCGATCCCTGAGGGACACCACTCGTCACTGGTCTCCACTTGGACATTGACCTGTTGGCCACAACTCTTTGTATGCGGCCATCTGGCCAATTCCTTATCCATCAGATGGTCCACCTATCAAATTGATGTCTCTCCAATTTAGAGACAAGGATGTTGTGTGGGACAGTGTCAAACGCTTTGCATAAGTCCAGGTAGATGATGTCAACTGCTCTACCCCTGTCTATCAGTTCCATAGCCCCATTGTAGAAGGCCACCAAGTTGGTCAGGCAGGATTTCTCCTTAATGAAGCCATGCTGGCTGTCACCAAGCACCTTGTTGTTTTTCATGTGCCTTAGCATGGCTTCCAGGAGAATCTGCTCCAAGATTTTGGCAGGCACAGAGGTGAGACTGACTGGTCTGTAGTTCCCTGGGTCATCCATTTTCCCCTTCTTGAAAATGGGGGTTATATTTCCCCTTTTCCAGTCTTTGGGAACTTCACCTGACTGCCATTATCTCTCAAATATGATGGACAGTGGCTTAGCAACTTCACTCACCAGCTCCTTCAGGACCCACAGATGGATTTCATCAGGTCCCATGGACTTGTGCGCATTCAGGTTCTTAAGATGGTCCCAAGCCAGATCCTCTCCTACAGTGGACCCAAGGTCTTCATTCTCACAGTCCCTGCGTCTGCCTTCCAAGACTTGGGTGGTGCAGTCAGAGACTTTGCAATTGAAGACCGAGGCAAAGAAGTCATTGAGAACCTCAGCCTTCTCCAAATCCTGCGTAGCCAGCTCACCCAATAGCTTCCGGAGGGCGCCTGCATTGTCCCTGGTCTGTCTTTTATTTGCAATGTACCTGTAAAATCCCTTCTTCTTATCCTTAACATCCCTAGCCAATTTTAATTCTAACTGGGCCTTAGCTTTCCCCACCTAGTTCCTAGCTTCGCGTACAACATCCCTGTATTAATCCCAGGCCGCCTGTCCTTGCTCCCACCTTTTATAAGCTTCTTTTTTCCTTCGAATTTTCCTCAGCAGCTCCTTATCCATCCAAGGAGGTCTCCTGGCCCTCCTGCTGCACTTCTTTCAGGTTGGGATGCAACACTCCTGAGCTTGGAGCAGGTGATCCTTGAATATCATCCAACAGTCTTGTGCCCCCCTGCCCTCTAGGGCTATATCCCATGGAATGTTACTAAGCAGGTTCCTGAAGAGGCCAAAGTCTGCTCTGTTGAAGTCCAGGGCAGTGAGTTTGCTGCACGCTGTTCTCACCATCCTGAGGTTCTCGAATTCTACCATCTCATGATCACTGCATCCAGGGCTGCCCTGGAGAGTCACATTTCCAATAAGCCTTTCCCTGTTGGTGAGCACGAGATCAAGCAGGGCACCTCTCTTTGTCGGCTCTTTTCTGTCTGGAGAGTGGCAGGTACAGGCCCTCAGGAGTGCAGGGTGAGACTGAACAGGGAAGACTGTGGTACTGAAATTTGTGTGGCCAGAACCAGGTATTGCAGTTTTGGTTTCAAGTTAACCCAACTTAACTCCCCTAACAACTTGACATTCTCAAATAGAAGTCTCTTAGCAGTGGGGGAGGAAACAAAAATAAATCAACTTAAATTGAAATGGACAGAGTAGCTTGCATATGATCTCTTCTGTGTCTGGAAGACCAACTTGAATGTGTATGAACACCACTTCTGTGAAACTGGTTTTGCTATTTACTTGTTTTTATGCCTGGTGTTCTCACTGTGTTAATCGTGCTTGTATACCTTAGTGTACTTCATCAGGAATTAACCTGAAGTAAATGGGTAACTCTTATAGCCCACTGCCTATACAAGGCTTTAGATCTTCCCTCTGTCTGGCAGTGTAAGAAAGTTTTGGGACAGCTCATGGACAGTATTAGCTTGCTCTAGGATCAGGCACTGGCTGCTGTACCTCCCCAGCTGAAGATCTTCCCTGTCTTCCTCCTAAGGTAGAGAAGCTGTTCAAGTAGGACACCAGGGGGAAGGGAGCACATGTGGATTAGGTTGGAGGTCAGCTCCACATGCTACTCAAGTGCAGCTTCTAGACCTATACTGGTGTTCAGACACAGTAGCAACCAAACACTACCTGGTTACTACTCTATGGATATCTTGTGCCAGTGAACATCTATCAGATATGACTTTAGGTTACTTAGATCAAGAAATAGATCTTTGTGTGGGGATAACTGCTGCAAGGTTGATACTGCTGTGTGTGTGATCAGATTGGTAAAGATCATACAAGCATACAGGCTAAAATACGGATAGACAGATTCAACAACTGGAGGCTTCTAGCTGTCCGGGTAGGCTTTGCAATATCCTTCCACAAGGAATAACGAAGGTCAGGTGCTTTGGGTCAAGGTGGGTCATGTTTAATCTTAGCAACTGGAATAATGTATCTTGGCTTTTAATAATGGTAAGGAACTAGAAACCCTAGTAACCATCCCGTATTTACTCTGTTGTTTTTCTTGCCTTTTTGGGAAAGATAATGCTTTCAAAGACTGTAAGGGACTAGAAACTCTCTTCAGTCTTTCCTGACATTGCATCACCAGGGTTGTGGGAGTTTTTTGTTTGCTTGTTTTTGTTTGGGTTTGTGTTTGGTTGATTTTTTGTTTATTTGGTTGTTTTTTTTGCACCAATTCACTGCTACTAGATAAAACTAACCCAGTGGTCTGGTTTTATTCCCTACCCTTTTGCCTACTGCTGACACTGGTTCTATGAGACTGAAACTATTAGGATTTGGTTATTGTTGCAGCTCTGAGAGCTACAATTAATTGTCTCGCCCAAGAAAATAACTTTTCAGAAGACACCTCTCTTGCTAGGAGGAGAGGAATGTGGGTGGCAGCTTTAGCTTAAAAGTTGGTGGGGTGATGCAGTATTGGGACACTCTAATGGTGTGTTTTCTGTTTGTAAGGAAGGGATTTATTTCTTTCTCCTGACTCTTACACTGCAGAAAAATATTCTGAAGTAAGTCACAGGAAATCTGTTTAGCTTGTAATAGTATAGGGTTATTTGCAAATACAGGCTTCCTGCTGTTGAAATTGTGTGCACAGCCTGAAGGCTTTCTAACGAAGCCCTTAAATTGGTATTTGTGGGTGCAGTTTACAATTTTCAGGACTTAACTGAATTTGATGGGGTGAGAGCCAAAGTGACCTGACGTAGCTTTGAAGTTAACATTCTTTGACAGGAGGCTGGGCTAGATGACTTCTGTAGGTCCATTTCAACCTACATTTTTCTGTGCCTACTAATAAAAATATTTGTAGAACTTAAGGGCTTTTTTATTATTTTTCAAATTTGGGGGGTTCTCAGGGTGATTATAGTGATGCAGAAATCCTTACATGCTTAGTTTGCTGTCCTACATTCAGAAGTTTAGGCCTTGGCAATCTAAGCTGTTTCCTTTCTGTGAACCATAAAGGTAGGACAGTTCCTGAAAAGTGATTGAGTATTTCTTACCTTTTGGAGTGCAGCACACCCTAGTTCATCTGGTTAGGGACTACTGGTGTGTCTTCTAATGGTATCTAAGCTGTGGTTCTGCCACTCCATAATGGTATGGAAAAGATGCTACTGCAGGATGCTGTTGATAGAAGCTGTTGACTTCTGCTTTTTTTTTTTTTTTTTTT